>JACCGJ010026067.1:0-51644 GCA_013407085.1 Atriophallophorus winterbourni | reverse complement strand
TGGAAAGTCTAATTCAAATTGCTTGAACTTGGTTTCCCATTCAACAACACTATTCAACATCAAGCTATTTCTATAAGGCCCCATTCGTTTGGGGCCGAGCATCGAGTCCTCTTTGTCTCGATTCACACGCCACGAAAAATGGCCTCTTTGGACATTTCAAAAAGCGCATCCAATGATGCAACTTTCAAATATCCTTCTAATAACATGGAAATTGGCCATTAGCGTATAGCGCTCTCCGGTCAGCACGAGAAAGCATTGCGGGTTTGCGGTCGATCTGACAATAGGCTAACCTATCCAAGTTGATTTTTAGATAAGCTGTGATACCTCAACTACTAGCGAGTGTGTGGTTGTGTCATTAATGAAAAGATGATGACCTTGAAACTTGTAATGAGAGTCTATTTGCGTGCGTTATAGGCCTCAGTTGAAGTCGGTTGCATTAGGTGCCTGGGTAGTGTATGCAGAAACATTGCGCATTTACAAATAAAACATGTTGATTATTCTGACTTTTGCTTTGAAACATTCCAGATTTATTCTGAGGATACCGCTGACTAAAATGTGTTATCTCTTTCAAATCAACGATATTATTATGGATGAACCCCGCGTTGCGTCACTAATTAATCACTGTGAACTTGTACTGTGATTAGAAGTCATATTGAGTTCGTGAGATACAGTGTGTATTCCGGAGGAACATAATCAGATCTCCACACACTTACCAGTAAGATATGCTTTCATTGAAATATTGATTGATGAGCAATCCATACACACAGCGTGTCGGGGGAAGTCGAGATGAAAGCTATGAGAGTGGAGTGCTAACAGCATAATACACTTTCCGGATTACAAAGAAAACTGGAATCCGATAACACACAACTCACAGCGGAATTTCTCCGTTGGCTTTGCATTGGCCAGCGTGGACAAGGCGACTTTCAAACTGTTCACCATCAATCGCCCCGTTGCGCAAATATCCAACGCGTGAACCAGCCAACACATCATCAGCTCACTTGCTACGGTGAGCAAATTTTGTGCGAGCAATGTGGGCGCTTGCGTCGCGGACTGGACCAGGCTTGCTGGGACCGTGATTTGGTTGTACACGCATGAGAGCAGACGACGTGTGCTGGAGTAATCCAGCGAAGCGTTGCTCTCGGTGACTTGGTTCAGTCCGAAATCGCGAAACGTTTCCACGACCCGCCACAATTCCACAAAACAAACTGTGAACGTGAATGAATGAAACTGGATTATGAGCATGCGAACTTCACATAATACACTTTTGTAGAACCTGAGTTCAACAAAACGTTACCGACCACGGTATCGTTAGAGTATTGCGAAATATGGCATGCAATCACTAGTGCTGCAGTGCATCTCTTGTGGGGCTGGGTTCATTCGACACAATGAGCTAATTTTCAGGATTGATAACGAGGATTTACTGGTGCATGTCTTGCTACATCCCAAGCACTTAATAAGCATTTTTTACAGATAGTTATAGGGTTCATAAGTTTGTTCTCAAATGAGTAGAAAGCCGGCACAGTTAAAATTAAATAGCAGATTGCGGACTGGGTTTGAACCCATGACCACGAGCAAAAAAGATCAGTGATACATATCCATCAAACACACCAACACGACCTTTTTCAGTGCTGTCTATATGATGAACAGGGTGGTCGTGAAAAACCTACCATAATGTCAGCAAATTGGCTAAGCAAGATCGGTGTTTGCGTGACCAACAAAATTCTGTTGGGTTCCATGTACTTCTGTTAAGATTCCTTCAAAAATTTTGAGCAGTGTCACACGTCTGCACTTTCTTTATCCGAGAGGCAATCTATTTTGTAAATGGATATAATTTGTCTCCATTTTTATTCACTTTGTGCCCGTCCGCTTCTACCAAATGATTAAATATTAACGCGATGAATATTTCGGTTAAAAACTGATGCATGTTAGAATTTACGTTGGATCAAAACGCATCACAGAAAACATCGTCGCTGAAATGGACATTTCACACTCGTGAATAAAACGCTCAAGATAATTTTCACGAGCAGAGTTTGCTTTGCAAGGAAATCGCTGCCAGAGTACCATATGCAATGTGGTATACATTAGATATGGTTGTCGCACAGACAAGGCTTGGAAGAGGAAATCACAGTTTAACACACCGCACCGCTGCTCAAACAAAATATCCTCATTTGCACGGTTTTACATCGGAGACACCTCACGATCCATTTCATACTGGGTGCACTCATCGGGTAGAGTAATTCAGATCAGGGTGCGCGTCAATGGAGACACGTTAGCCAATGCTTGAACTGACTCTATTGTTGAATCTGGCCGGTACAGCTACGTGCAGTGAACCACGCGGTTCAGAAAAATGTCCCCTGTAGGTTTGGATAGGTGGGAAAAGCTTGGGAATACGAAGATTGTGGATCAATGTATATTGTTCCACCCGCATGAACTTTGTCAAGACCGGACAATGTTCAAGTGAATGCGGATATTTTTAATGCAAAGAAATGTGTGTGCAATCGGTTAGAGTAGTTTTTGTATAACGTTTCACTTGTGACACAGAAGCTTTGTCAGACCAAGGGTGATAGTCAGGACAGGGAACATGATTACGTAGTAGTCAACCAGGGAAATTCACACTAGAATAGAAGAACACCGGAGGCGTGTCCGGAGACAGCCCCTGGGATGCGAGGGAATATCAATCCTTTATTCGTGATTCCGCCTTGGCGGAGCACGTTTTAGATACGGGCCACAGCGTCGATTTAGACAATGTGGCAATATTGCGACGCGGTATTAAACCGTATAGCGAACGCCTACATGCGGAGGCGGTCGAAATTGCCAAGGCAGGTCGATTGGCGGTCAATAAGGTGGATGGGGCAGAAATCTCCACAATCTGGCGCTCAGCACTGATGCGAAGGTAAATAGTTGTTATTCACCTTATACCTACTAGTAAATTAGATTTTTGTTTTTCTTCAAAAGTAGCCTTAGCCCTGTTAGTTATGTACTTTTACGTATGTGGGCCGTTGTGTCAACTGACCTTGACCGTGTTCACTTGCATTAGATTGATGTGGATACACGCAAGTAGGAAAATCGACCATTGATCCTGTTCATTCCCACGAGACGTGACACACTATAGGCGTACTATAGGCTGTTTAGCGGTAAGGTCAAATTTGTGGTGGTGGGTTGACTCCTACTTAATCATGTTCCCTGTCCTGACTATTACCCTTGGCCTGACAAGCTTCTGTGTCAGAAGTGAAATGTTACCCAAAAACTGATCTAACCGATTGCACTCAAATTTATTTGCATTATGAATACACGATCGGTCCCAAACATATTCCAATCGATTGCGGATATTTTCATTTTCACTCTTTTTTAATATTGCCATCCTATAGTACCCATTATTCTATCCATATCTTTTGAATTAGACCAGTTCAACATCAGGAATGCCGCGTCTAGATAGAAGCTTGCCGGTAGCGTATAAAGCAGGCGGTATTGTCCATACATTTATCAATATGTGTGCCATCTTCGATCAATTGCTTCTTTCGTGAAAATAAATTATATGCTGACGTGAAGTTGTATATAATTCCAAAATTTCCCATTACTATGATTAGCGGACAATTAGATAAATAACCCTTGTCTTTCTGTTGTATCTCAGCAGCAGAACCTCAAGTTCTGTAACAAAAATGCTGATTCACATGCATTTCCATCACACACGCGCCACGACCGGTTTCCTTCTGTTAGCACTCATCAGGTAAGGACAGCAGGAACAGGATCCGTATGCTCAACAAGTTCTGTAACGCTTCAGATCCGCCGCTTCATGGCCAATCCTTACCTTTCCTTAGATCAACAACAGCATCATCCGAAGAAAAAATGATTATTTTACATCCCCAATAGTTGTAAATTTAGTTTCTTATAGTGAATAAAATTGATGTTAATAGACCTCGGGTTCTATCTGGTGATGATTTAATTTTTTTTATCTTGAATGTAAAAAGCCATTTACAATAATTCAGGTAAGTTATTAAAATGTTTCAGACTTATTACGTTTAAATTCTCCTCAGACTATTTTGTAACAGTTGCAGATTGATTTGATGGAAAATATCAGCTTTGATCTCGGTCAGGCCAGCAAAACCGCTAAAAAGTATTTTCTACTAACTCAAACCATTCGATTGCAAAACAAATAGAACAATTTTCGTGTAATGCACGCCAGTACCTAATAAATTGCATCCAATCATTGTTTTGTCTAGACTCTTTTTCGCCTACATCATTGCCGTAATCTCACGACCAGACACGAGTACACCTCAGGTGCCTGGGCCGACCCGCTACTGTATCGATCACCTCTCACGTGATCACACGCGTGCGAATGAAGATCGACTAATGGACTGGTCAGTAAATTGAATCTGTTCGTACGTCGCTCACCATTCGAACTATGAATTTGGGAGTCTGAGGGCATCGCGATAATCGATAACCGTGAGCATTCGCCCAATTTTGGTTTGATTTTCAGATTTAAACGAGAATATCTCTCTCAAAAGAATATCTGCGAAACGAAGTTAAAATTCATGAATAAACAGTGACATGATAGGCGTGATAGAAACTAGTTGTTTAAAAATGTGCTCAATTCTATTTGGGATCTCCGCCCTTTTAACATGATTTATCAGAATAAAGTCAAAAGTAAACGGCTGAACAAGTTGCGCTTCTATGACATTGTTGGATAAGGTTTGTGCGGCCAACCTGTTCAATCACATGTGCCCAAACACATGTAGATAGGTCAATATATTTGGGTGCTCATATCCCTTACACACCACTACCGGTTTCTGGCTGTTTGCAGTCATCAGATGGAGACAGTAAGATCAGATTTAGTTAGCCTTGAAGATATAGATAGGGTTCTTCAAGATTCAAGATACATATGGTAAAAAACAAATATCAGTAGTTGGGCTCCGCTCAGATTTCCAGCGTTACGCATTATTTCTAACAACCTTTCGTCATGGGCATCAGATGATGTGTGTGAGTGGTAATTTACACCAAGAATGCAGTTCTCTCTCGATTCCAGTCGAAAACTTGCGCAAACACAAGCACATTGTTCTTCCACTGTGTCAAGCACATGCGGATGTCGATCTTACTATCGTTTCCTGATGAGTGAAAACAGCACGAAACCGGTCGTGGTGTGTGTGTGTGTGTGATGGATAGCAAGCAAACGGGTATTTTTGAGCGGTTGAACTTTTAACATTTTATTTATTTTAATTTTATTTTATTTTTATTGCAGAATACAATAATTATTTGTTTGAGGATGCAATGACCTACCGAGAATTGGAATCAATCTTGATTGATTAAAGGATTGAATCCTTGAATCAACCTTTCAGAAACAAAATCGGTATAATCACTGGAGTAGTAGTGTCTTGATGACTGTCGCATATCAGCACTGATAGAAAGGGCTAAAGTGATGCACCTCTAGCGTTAACATCGGTCACATTCCAAATGATGTCGTAGATGGATAAAATCAATAAACCGACATAATACTGGAACATTTTCTAAGATGTTTTTTCGACTAAATAATTAAAGAAATGCAGCATCAGTATCGAACTCCAAAGTGATACTGCTTGTTTTCCGCAGCATGACAAGGTATGGTCGAACATAAACGAGAGGCTTAAGAACAAAAAAGAGACATCAAGTGACAATCTTCACATACTCTTGTACTATACCATAATTCCCTTTTTATGCTGGTCGCACATATCGATTAGGGACAGCACAAGCATTCCTGGCAGCATGGTAACTATTGCGCGCAACGTTCAAATTAAAACACGTGTATGCATGATTTATCGGGACAAAATAAATGTTTTTAAAATGTCCTCTTCAAACGCCCAAAAAAGATCTCGCATTATTTGCTTATACAATCTAATGTCAAACATAGATGAAATAAAAGATAAATGGAAGCTTACATAGAGTCCGTTGCTGTATGTACCGCAGCTTACACGCTGTCCGATAAGCCGCGAAGCGAATAGAGTCGAACTGTCTCATCTCTGAAAAGATTCAGGGAAAAGATTCCATGGAAAAATGCGCTGGCTTGTTCATTGACATAACGTTCAACTCTCAATGGACTCAATTTGATCAATAAATGAGTTTTGAGTATTTCCCTGAAATGTTGAGTGACAGTCTCACATCTATTGGTTTGAAGTTCAATTCGACTTTAGGGTATTTCGTTTTTCTGATAAAAAAGTATAAGTTGTGTCAACAACGGCGATACAGAAAGGTAAAACCCCGTCGGGTGTCACACATTCGGGTTTATGTAAACAGAGTTGGTTGCTATGACTTCCCAACCTCTGTTTTCAGCTTCTTGGAGAATTGTTAATGAACTTTGAAGCAGTGCTTTGAACACAACGCCATAAGCGATTACCGCTGAAGCCGGGACTAACTTTGCGCGGATAAGTATCAAATTACGTATTACTACGTCAAATAAACGCAAAGAAAAATAAGAAGATGTTGTGATGAAGATGCAGAAAGATTTGCAATCAATACATTCGTCTTTTGAAAGCGTTTTGTGATGCGTGGTTGGAGATTTAGAAAAAGTGTTTAACCTTGATTCCTAGACACATTCATGCGTGAAATTGTCATCGACAGTGGTCGGAAAAATAACTGTAACAATTATATCGGCGATATACCAATTGTTGGTAATAAAATTGGAGATTTGCTCAAACACCAAGGGCCCAGTGACCAAAAATTAAAAGGTAATTAAGAGAATAAAGTAAAGATAGTTGTGTACATCTCAAATAGCCTCCAAGTCCAGCTTCTGGTCTGCACAAGTGTCTTTCCGAGCCCGGGGTAACTGCTTCTACCAACAGGAGAAGGGGCGAGGGCGAGTGAATGGCGCCTGAAAACCTTTTAGCTTCGGGCAGATGTAGCTCGTTAGCCCGGGAGGGCATTTCATCTAAGGGAAGGGAAACCCTGATTTTAAAACCTCCGCTTAAACCACCCGATCGCGGGAAATGCTTCGGGAGAAAACCCTGAGGAAAAACCTGGAACAGAGTCTGCTAGACCACCTCTTTCTGGCAACTCCCTGCTGCCTTGCATGTCGCACTTGGTTGTGCAAAGGCTAGAGAAGCTGACTTGAACAAACGCCAAGTGGTGCTGGGGACGCCGCATTGTACCCAAATTCCCAAGACTCTTCATTGAAGCCGACTCATCCTCCTGGAGGAGATAGTCGCACAAAAGTAAAGCACTTCTTTTTGGAGTTCAGCGTGTGTCGTCAACGCATAACGTCTAGGCTATTTCATTCAAAATATACTCCAATTTGTTTTTTGGAAAATGGGATACGAGAGAGATAGGGACATGCTTCTTATTTAATATTATTGAAAACTTTACTGTACATGTTAAAGGAAACACTTACTCGCAATACTGAAAACGTTTTCATGAAGGAAAACGGTGTATTCGATAATATTCAACAAATTTGCGATATAATATGCAGATTACCTCGAGAGCTGGTTAGACTAAGTGAAAGTACAAACAAAGATTTGGCTGTTATTCTTGTGTTGTCTTTGAGACGAGCTTTCCTCTGTTCTGTTCATATACAAATTAGCCCGGTTCTACGGCCAACCAGGTTTACTAGACTATGTTAAAAAAAATACGTGCTAGCAGACAAATGTAAATCAGAAACAACCTATTTCAAGTTTGATCACATTAACGTCACACCAGCCCATGGCAACAAATTTTCGATCAATACTCACTCATTTCATTCAGTAATCTTTTCAATCCCGCAGTGAATTGGGCAGCTTGCTGCGTCTCAATACCCGGGTGGCCCGGTCTCATTGTTGATTGGCTCATCAAAGCTGATTGATCTGACATTTGATTGGCTGATTGAACGGGTTGCAAACACGTGATCGCACCTGGGTTCAGGTTATTCGCGAACACGGGTTGACTGAGAGGATTGATAATCGCGGAAGCATTTGCCATGCAATATACGAGATGATCCGCACCAGGTGATAAAGCATGATAAGGGTAGTTGCTGGGTAGCATTTTTTCGGTTAAGGTTATTTCGCAGACTGTAAGAACCATGTACAAAATGGAAAAATATAGATGGAAAATGACGGTGAACAATAAATTTCAATTTGGGTGTATACCTATCTTTATTTCAAGATTAGAGAGTATTGATGACAAATGGCAAAAACATTACCATCAACTTCGTTCAACAGAAACAAAGAAATGTACAAAACGGGTAGAGAACAGTGAGAAAAAAGAAAAATGAATATTTTTTGTCCAGTTACACACCTCGTTTTTGATTTTTTTGTTTTTTCATTATAGTTTATGACCGATAAAAATAATGTCATAGGGGAATAGAGATGATGCATTCTTTCCATTGATGCCGGTTCATTGCTATTGTCGCCAATTTGTCGGGCCAAACATTCTCTCCTTCTCTTGCACACCATCCAGGCAAGTGCGCCCGTCCACCCTAGGCTCAACCAGAAGTGAGTTTTTCAGGCCGGTCTTCAAAGTTAGCGTCTGACCACCAGCCACTTTTTCTAGTCTGTACCGGTTGACGCGCTCGGCGTGGTAACCGTTCAGGTTTTATGCTCAGGAGGTGCCCCAACCAGCGGAGCCGATGACGGTTAATGCTGTCTGAAAGCTATTGCAGTTGCTTCCTAAGACGCGGCGCCAGAACTTAGAATTGCAAATGTGGTGTTGCCACCAAACGTGAGCAATCATTCGCAAATAACGTTGGTCGAAGACCTAGATCCTCCTAATATCTTCTGTGCGAACTGTCCAACATTCACTCCCGTAAAGCAATACTGTCCTTACCGAGGTGGAATATATCATTCCTTTCAAACTCAAGCTCAAATCACGTCTCTTCCAGAGGCACTTTAAGTTTAGTGAATGCCAGTCTGGCCATTAACAATTCTGGACGTGATTTCCTTCTCTATCCGACCCCCGGAAACAACCAGACTTCCTATGTAGTTGAACTGCTCAACATGATCGGTAACCAGAGCATTGAAAGGTTATCGTACGCCCTTACCATCCCTATCGAGTAGGCGTATAAGTCCTTTTGGATAGCGACGTACTTCGAAGGGATTCCATTGCAAAGTAAGCAGTATCACAGGAAGGATCTGTCTCCCGAGTCAAAGGCGTCTCTAATATCCAGAAACACCACAATGGTAGGTCGCTGATACAGGTGTCGGTGTTCTAGCAACGGACACAGAACGAATAGCTGGTCTACACATCCGCGTTATGGTCGAAAGCCAGCTCGCTCTTCGCTAGAAATGTCCCTCAGCACCGGGGTAAGTCTGAGAATAAAGATGGACACTAATATTTTAGCGACCACAGAATGAGCGAAATTCCGCGATAGTTGCAACATTCATACATTCGTACACCATTTTATGGACTGGTATTATCAGCGATTCACCTAAGGAAGCATGTACTCTCTCATCCATCGAAACCTTTGAGAATAGCTCGTGCAATTCTACTACGACTGTCTCTCCTCTTTTCTTAGAGACGCCAGGTGAAGCTCATCGGTGCCCGGCGCATTGTATCGCTTTAGCGATTGGATCTCTCTTCGTATTTCTTTCACACTGGGTGAGGCCAGCAACACGGACCATTACAAAGAAGATTGAGGAATGTCGGTGGTGTCTGAAGGAGAGTGCTGATTAAATTGCTGACCAAAATAATTTCTTCATCTTTCTAAACGTCTATGAAGGCTCATTGTGTGCGAGCCATCAACCTCGGGGATGATTCCACTCAGGCCTTGCGGTTTAGGACCACAGAAAATAATTAATTGGTAAAGTCTGCGCATGTTGCCCATAGCTGACGCTCTTTTCATCTTTGAGGCGCGTTCTTTTCACCAAATCTCACTGTCACGCCTCAGACTATCTTAGATTGGGAATCCAAGACACTTCCGATCGTCTTCATACTCTAAACCACTCGGTAAGGCACGGCGCTATTCGAGTAGCATGAGGGACTTAGCAGAGATCCAGTAGTGTGACGGTTGCCGAGCGGCTACGCAGCATTCTGAAGTAGTCATAGAATGCTTGCTTAAAGTAGCGTTGATGACGATTCAGCTCGATTGGTCGATTTTTTGAAAGGGAAGTCGATAGAGTATCCCAAAATCTGGCTTTTACTAGAGACAGCGATAAAGCGTTTATGTCTATTTCGGACGCTTTCGTTTGGTTTTACCTCCAAATTGAAGGTTGATTGTTGCGCACACTAAATCGTGATCAGAATCTACACTGGTACTCCAATAAGATCTGCTGTTTTGACACCACCTCACCACCTTTAGCTTATCGCGACATGGTCAAGCTGCGTTCAAGTACGTTGTGATGGAGAGCACCAGGTAGCTAGATGACGATTAGAATGTCGAAACTTTTTGAGGCGAGGAAGAGACGGTGGTCGTCACAGAGAGACAACAATCTCTTCCCATTGTCTGTTTGGTCGTCTGACATCCCAAGCTTCCCTCCAGAATGCACTATAGATCCAACTCGGGCATTAAAATCGCCGCCAAGCACTACTATATCGCCTCTGCTTGCTCCTGTTAGTAGAGAACGAATTTTTCCGTAGGAATCGTCCTTCACATCCTCTGCTTCACAGTATTATTATTATTATTATCACCCAAGTCTTTACAGACGATGTGCCAACAAGTATACCATGAAGAAGGTACATGATGAAAGAAGAAAAGAAAAAAGAGGGGGGATTTTTTTGTCTAGTTGTGGTTGAAGTAGAATCCATAGTTTTTGTTGTAGGTGACATACTACCCGGTTGCCAAGGCCGAAGTAGGGGGTTAGCTTAGGGGACCCCACCCGGAGCCTTTGACTCAAAAGTCTTCCCGCAAGGCAGCAAAGATTTTTCCTCAGGGTTCACTCCCGGAGCCTTTCCCGCAAACATGTATGCCGCAAGACAGCGGAGGTTTGGAATCAGGGTTTTCCTTCCCTTAGATGGACTGCCCTCCCAGGCTAACGAGCTGCATCTGCCCAGAGCAAACTGGTTTTGAGGCGCCATTCACCCGCCTTCGCCCTTTCTCCTGTCAGTAGAAGCAGTTCCGCTTTGCAGCAACGTGTATACCACCGCGCTACAAAACTGATGACTGGACTATACAACAGTCAATACGAAAAAGGATTTCAACGCTTTTCCAATTTGACATTTTGTCAAACCTCAATATTTAATCTAAACTTAACGGAACTGGAATAATCCCGTGCTGAATGTGATATTTTCGCAACCCGGTGTGGTAAAAGTCACCTAAGGATATGCTAAATTATTATTTCATTACAATTAAATACAAAGCAATTATATTGAGAGCAGGAGTACGAAAGATTCATGGATGCTGTTCCGTCAACAAACATGCTGTTATTTCACAGATTCTCGTTTTTGATACACTGTCTAATATTTTATTATTATTAGTTTAGAAGGATTTTGTAAATGTTATTATTTTGTTGTTTGTCATTCAATATGTTCGGTATTATAATATTATACACGGGTTTAATTTGCAAAATATTTATATTAATCTGTAAATTTATGTGGTATACATACAACAGAGACTTTTCATCAATGCAAAAATATTATTGTATATATAATCGTATAGTTGCTCCCAACAAATGCAATTATGTACAGCAAACAAATTAAAATGGTCTTAAATCATATTGGTAAACATTATAAAAGTTAAAACTTTTCGACTAAATGTCCTTCATAAATACAACTTAAATAGGCCAATAAAACCCAAGTTCAATTTCAAGTTGCAAAGAGCTGAAGGTGGCCAAATTTGACGAAGTAAGCCATCATGTCTTGGCACTACAGCCAGATATCGTTGGAATAACGGAAACCTGGCTGACACTCGACATTACTGATGCAGAGCTATTCATTCCGAATTACCGCCTACTCAGAAGTGATCGAATTGGATCTCGACATGGTGGTGGGGTGGCGATATACGTCAAAGAACATTTATCCGTGGAGGTTGTTGATCGTTTTCGAGATGATGGTGGTTTTGCTGAAAGCATTTGGTGTCAGATCAAGTCCAGTAATGGATCAGCAATGATCGGTGTCATCTACCGTTCACCCTGCGCACGTATCATGGCATTATTTGACCAGCTCCGCCGCCATGGGACGAGGAACGATTGTATGATACTCGGTGACCTGAATGCTCCGGACATCAACTGGTTGGACCTCGTTACAAATGGGGATGAGTACCAACGGGAGTTTCTAAATCTGATTCTGGATTTGAACCTCGTGCAGCACGTTCTCGTTCCTACTCGCTATGGACATGGCCAGACTCCGTCTACTCTTGATCTGGTTTTGTCACCCAGAGAGTCAGATGTGGTTGACTTATCCGTAGAACAGCCCATCGATACAAGCGACCATTGTGCTATTCGGTTCAAATGGACTCGGGGTAAACCGGCCCAGCCGTCGCGGCTTCCACGGAGAAACTTCTGGAACATGGACTTGAAATTGTTGGTTGAACAAGCAGCCTCAATTGACTGGACGTTACCCGTTGATTCCACTATTGATGACTGTTGGAAATGCTTCCTGAATAATATCCGTCGTTTAGAGGATGTTGCTCCATTAACCAGAGATCGTCCCGGCACCCGTGGCCCTACTTGGTTTGATAGAGAAATTCGTACCTGCCTGCGGCAAAAGAAGCGTCTTTGAATTAAATTCAGAACGAGCCGATCGGACGCAGACAATAACGAATGTCACTTTTTTGAAGCGAAGCGAATTTTCGAAAAGCCCTAACTTCCCTTCGAAATGGCGAATAGTATCAAAGCGAATATCCGAAGTGCACTTCGCCATAACGAATATTAGCGAATAATCTTCGCTCAACTTCGATGTCCCCCAAAAATTTCGTTTTCGACAAAAACCTTGCTATAAATTGCTATAATTCGCTAATATTCGTTTAAATTCGCTATTCTTCGCTGAAATAAAACGAATACCGAAATAAATTATTTTTTGACCATGAAAGAACTTTTATTTGACAAGGGAGGACTTTTTCATGAGCTTTGGAATTGGAAATATACAAAACCTTGTTCTCTCAAAGGAAATTAGGCTCCTCCTCTGAGTCGGTTTCTGAGACCGGGGTTCTGGACCTGGACCTGGTGCCGGAACTCTGAGTGCTGGTACCTTCGCCATTGATGAACTCCTGGATGCAGAGCTTCATCCTCTTCATGTAAGGGACCACTTTCTCGCAATTGTCATGAATGTAGACGAGCTCATGGACCCTCTCGTTGTTCAGAAGGCTTCGGGTGGGCTTGGTCACGAGTCCGGCTTCCGAAAAGACCCTCTCTGATGAGGCCGAGGTAGCCGGGATGGCGTGGACCATCCTAAAAGATAATGAGACAGGTTGAGTATTTTGTATTAGGTTCCAGGGGGTGCAAAAGGTAAACTACTATTTCGAAGTATAACAATACTATATCAAAGTATAGCAATACTACATCTAAGAATAGAAAATAATATATCGAAGTATAGCGAATAATATCGAAGTATGGCGAAGTTTAGCGAATATTATAGCGAAGTATGGCGAATAACGAGAATAAATTATAATCCAACGGAAAATAAGTGACCTTTACATTGAAACAACTTACTGGGCAACTTTGGCGAGTAGAGGGAGCTTCTTGGCCTTCATCTTGCAGTACTGAAGCACGTCGATGTCCTCCTTTTCCAGGGTAGACGCCATCCACTCATTCATCTCCTTGTCATAGGGAGGAACTGGGGCTGGTTGAGACTGGGACTGGGACTGGTGGACGCTGCCAAAGGCCAACTTTGAAGCTATAGCGAATAATAACGAAGCTTCGCTAATAATATGGCGAAGCTTTGCAAATATAGCGAAGTATAACGAATAACATAGCAAATTATATAGCGAATTATAGCGAATAGTATCGAAGTTAACCGAATATTGCGCTCACTCACCTTCCAAGTCAGCTGCCTTCTTCCTCATGAGATCGTTCCTGACCGAAGAACGCTTGATCCCGGTGGCCAGAGCCCTGACCAGCTTGACCAAGTCGCCCACCTCCTCGATCTCCATGGCATACTTGAAGGCGTTTTAAATTGCGTGATCGACGCAAAGCAGGTGCTTGCTGATCTTGTCAGCGTTCTTCACAGCTTTCCTCATTTTGGCCTCGGCGTCCGTGACCATGATGGTCGCAGTGCTGTCTTTGAGGTTCTTGATGGCACCAATCATGGAGTTGAGGTTGCGGCTTCTTCTGGAAAAGAAAAGAAAGAAAAACAGTTGAGCTTCATTTCCAACAAACTATTGCAAAATATAACGATGTTCATGCACAGTACTTGGAAGTACTAAGCGATCTATAACAAAGTATATGGCGAGTTATTGCGAAGTATAGCAAAGTTCAAACGAAGTATAGCTAAGGTTGCGTCAAACTGAGTCTAACTCACCTTTCCAGTCTCCAACTTGGCCTCTGGTTCAGAAACTGCTTAGAAACGTCCGGATGCCTCGACATGATGTGGCCGACCATGCCTTGGGGGGTTCCCTGAGGCCGGGCGATGGACTGGCCACAATCCTCGACTTGGCAAAATGCTCGAGCTTCTCTTTCCTTCGCACCTTTCTTCATAGCCTACTTCTTGAAGAAGTTCCAGATCGCTGATCTGGTAGGCTTGTGCCGGTAGGTGGTGTGATGAAAGTCGTCATCATCATCATCATCATCTGACGGCGGCGGAGACCTCTTTCTGGAGAACTTGGGGGTCCACGGGTCTTTGGACGGCAGCTTGACCTTGAGGGTCGGGCTCCTCTTGGGATTCTTGGCCGAGGCCGAGTCTTTGTCCTTGTCCGACTTGTGGTGCGTCTTCGGGGGGCTCATGATTAGACTATGATGAGACAATCACATTTTCATCCTATTTATAGTCCTCCAACCACGCAAGCAAAAGAAACAAACGCCCAGACAAGGCGGCAAGCACCCACGCAGAGCGGCAAACACCCAAGCAGATCGAAACACCCACGTCCTTTGCATCCGGCCACACACCAACGCGAATACATTTAAAATATTAAAGTACAAAAAAGTACAACCCTTTGTCTACTGACCGTAACTCTAGTTACCATCTCAAATGTTAGCTTATAGCAATTAAACAAGCAGTCGGTTGCTAAGTAGCTTACGTCGATACCTTCAGTCACCATCGGAGTGCAGTTGTCTGGCCTTTGTCTATCAACAAGTCAACAAGTGTCAACATCAAAAACAATTCCCGTAGACAAAGGGTTAAAATATTAAAGTACAAAAATGAACACTCTTCGCTTATAGCGAAGACTTCGCTAATATTCGTTTACGGCAAAGTTTGAACTTGCACTTCGTTTTAAGCGAAGCGAAGTATAACGAATTTTTAGCGAAGTTTATTTTTGCCCTTCGCCATGGCGATAGCGAAGCGAATATTCAACAATATTCGCTTCGCTTCGCAACTTCGCTTCGCTTTAAATCCCAAAGCGAAGTATTCGTTATTGTCTGATCGGACGCCCATTACGAAGAATATCGGGCTGTACGGTATCTTTGCTCAAAATTGAAGAAGGATAAAAGAAGTCGATTCGAGCTTCAATTAGCAAATTCTTCAAAATATAATCCTAAACGATTATTTGCGTACATTCGGCGACGGGTCAAATCATCGAACTCCGTACCTTCTCTCAAAAATTTGGAACGGGAGGTTATAGAGACTGACACTGGGAAAGCTGAGGTGTTTGCATCGCAATACCAATCAGTTTACGCAATAGAGCCTACCATATCCTGCAAACAAATATCGCCGACGGAAGTAATGGCCAATTTTGAGATCACGGCTGACATGGTGCGAATCCTCATCGAACATCTAAAGGTACAGACATCTCCAGGTCCTGATGGTATTCACCCTGCCATATTAAAACCTTTATCAAGGATCATCAGTTCACCTTTAGCCGCTTTATTCCAAATTTCAATCGATTCGGGACGTCTACCAGAGGATTGGAAAATGGGTATAGTAAAGCCGATGTTCAAAGGTGGGAGTTTATCAGACCCTGTAAATTACCGTCCTGTTACACTTACGTCTGTCGTAGGCAAATTGCTGGAACGGATTGTAAAGGATAAGATAGAACAGTATTTGCGCGAGACCCAACAATGCTCGAATGCCCAACACGGCTTCACGAAAGGCCGCTCATGTATCTCCAATCTACTGACCGCCCGAGAACATTGGTGCAGAAGCCTTGACGCTGGTGTGCCAGTTGATGTAGTCTTCATCGACTTCAGTAAAGCATTCGACCGTGTTCCACATCAGAGGCTTATTTGGAAACTAAGAATGTCTGGTATAGAGGCTTCGTTGCTTGCTTGGATTGAGGATTTTCTTATCGGAAGGCGAAGCCTCGTTGAAGTCAATGGGGCCAGATCTGCATCCTTTATCCCAACTTCTGGTGTACCACAAGGATCCGTTCTGGGGCCAACCTTGTTCAAACTCTATGTGAGTGACCTTCCCGGTATTCTGAACAGTGGTTGTCTCTTATTTGCAGATGATCTGAAGGTGTGGGCTTCTGTCACGACTGCCGCTGACGCTTCCCACTTGCAAAATGATTTGAATGAACTTCGGAATTGGACTGACAGATGGATGCTCCCGATTAATGAAAAGAAGTGTGCTATCATGCACATCGGGAGCAACAACATGCGACATGCATATCATTTGGAGGGCCATGGTCTCAGGATAGTTGATGTAGAGCGAGATTTGGGGGTGATGGTAACTTCATCCCTCAAAACTGCGGAGGATACTGCCAGAAAGGTCGGTTCTGCCAGCCGTATGTGGTGGGCATTGAGACGATCCTTCTTAGAGATGAATCCCAAAAATTTTCAAGATCTGTATAGCTCTCACGTCAGACCAATATTAGAATTTGGGCTTCCGGTGAACTATCCGTTAACCAAAGGGGAGAAGGATCGTCTGGAGAAAGTCCAAAGGAGGGCTACCAAGTGCGTGAGGGGTATGTTTCGTATTCCCTATGACGACCGATTGCGGGAACTCAAACTTTTCCCACTGGAATATCGAAGAATGCGATATGATTTGCTGGTCACGCGGAGAATCCTTCTTGGATATTACGGAACGGAACTTCAACAATTCTTTTCGGTATCCACGGACTCCAGAACTAGAGGTCATTCGCTGAAGTTGCAGAAGCGCCGAACGGAACACCTGAAACCATCGTTTACTCTGTCGACCAGAGTGGTCAATATTTGGAATGCACTCTCCGCTGATGCAATTGGGGCAGTCACCGAAGAGCAGTTTAAACGCATATTGGACGGTGAACTTCCCGCTATCCTGCGCGATTCGCCTACTCTTTCAGCTCAGTAACTCCTCGTGAGGAATCTACGCTAAGATAGCAGAGACCCGGGAGGTGAAGCGGCTTTCACGGACTCTAGTCCTCCTGCCGTCTATTCAGAAGAAGAAGGAGAAGAGGATTGCCCAGGCCTAGATAGCTATGAGATAAAAATTTAACAATACTTATTTTTTTGTTTTTTAAAGTTTTTTCGTTACACAATGTGCAGAAATGAGGTAGGCCATTTGATGTCTAATTCTCTTTTAAAGCTCAATACTCTTAGGAGGCTTACTATATAATCTGGGAGCTTGTTTCAGAAGTTGTCCACTCGGTTGCTGAAAAAGTGCTCTCGTGCCAGCAACCTACCTACTCCTACCTACTCAGGGGCAAGTTTGAGGATTTCGGCTATATTATCACCCGTAATACTCTTCAAAATTTTGAAAGCTTCTATTAGGTCACCTCGCAGACGCCGTCTCTTTAGTGAGAACAAATCGAGGTTCTTGAGTCTTGCCCCATAGGTTTTACTTGTCCGACCATCAAACATCCTAGTCGCAAGGCGCTGGACCCTCTCGAAACATGCGATATCTTTTTCAAGTACGGTGCCCTGAATTAAACGCAGTATTCCAAGTCAGGCCGCCGGACTACTTTGTATAAGGGAATGAAGATTGAAGGTTTTCGGCATGATAACGCTGAGCGCAGTCTAAACAATTATTAGCGAGCCTTGTTTGCAGCTTCATCACATTAAGTAGCCCACTCAAAATCTCCTCTTATAGTAATACCAAGATCCTTCACTTTCTGAGCAGCAGCTATCAGGATAGCAACTTCGTCAACTTCTAGTTGGGTTGTCGTTAAATCAGTCGTCAGAACGCAGCTCTTCCCCCAGTTTAGTGCCAAGTCTTGGGTCTTTGTCCACTCGATTACTTTTCCTTTCAGTGTTTATATTAAAGTTTAATAAAATTTTCATACAAATACTTGCTTGATATTTCTTCATCAGCTTCGAAACGAAATTTTATATATAATGTCACGTTTCAGTTCAGTTGTTATAAGACAGTAAACATCCAGAATTTTTGTCGGTGGAAAGATTCAGAGAAGCGCCCACCACTGGCGAAGCTGGTTCTTTGTTTTTTTGGAATCCTCGCCGTATGCGATAGTACGTCAGGAGATTTGCATACCTTTCTTCGCTCTGCGACTAGGAAAAGCAGACGAGGTTTCTCTTCATCGTCTACACGCACTCGCACCAACCTTGATGTAATAAATTAGGACAGTATCTAATGAACACATCGCGAATTTAAATTGCTATTATTACAAATTACAACTTTTCCTTCTTTCTAAATTTTCCACATTGCAGTTTACCAAAAAGAATATTCACTAAAATACTAGCATTTGTATTTTTCGCTTACTTGTCAAGTAGTCGAAGGAAAATGAGGCTATATCGTCTGACAGACTTTGTACACTGCTGTATCTTTAATTTCTATTATACGGTCGGTACAATTGATATACAGTTAACTTATATTTCTATTTATTTGGTATGTTGTTTGTTCTTGACCTCGTTCTTTCCTTGTCGACCATAGATGCACATCACAATCGCATGATTGTTTCAATGCTACACAGTTGTTTGAATAACTGAACAGTCAAATTCGTGATGAATAATCTATCTCGCAACGATAGGATGTACTGGGTCGACCGGTGTAAGATGAACGCTAGCAGCGCGATCTGCGTTCAGCAGACAAGAGCTGTATCTGCTTCTAACAGCTTGCAGGCGACGCTTTGCATAATACCTCCAATGCAATCGGTCAACAGCAAGTTCTGCGAATCTCTCAAAGTCAATGCCAAGAGCTTTCATATATCTTCTGAAAATGTATTTTTAATGCATGTTGAATTCTTTATTTCAACTCACCATAGAGTAGTTCTTCCGTAATACGTGCATTTTCGTTCCGAGATGTGAACAATTCACCGTTGGAGGTGCTCAGAACTCAGAACTCAGTACTCAGAAAATTTTATGGTAGAAAAAGCAGTAAGCTTAACAATAACCATAGGATGACAAGGTATATGGAATATATAAAAATATATATAAAATATCTCAAAAATTAATAGGGACAGTCACATACCGCATGGTTCGTCATAAACTCATCGAGTTTGGAAGCGAAAACCTCAACAGATTCTGATCGTGTGATTTCTTCAGGCAAATAGTTCCAAGTGAAACAAATTCTTACCGAGAAAAAATTACGACGAATATCCAATCTAGAATGCAGAATGCTTAAATCCTTTGAATGTGTTCGTGCTCGAGTAAGGCCATTGGGATTTAGCAAGTGTTTAAGGGGATGGTTTTCAGTATGCAGGATTTTGAATGTCAACAGGAGGTCACTACGTATCCGTCGTTGGGTAAAATCGTGTAGGTTCAGTTTTAACATTCGTTCTGTGAAAGGCGAATTTCTGTGAGGGAGGACCAACTTTGTAGCACGATGATAAATCCTGTCGAGTAGTTCGATGTCTTTCCTTAGCCATGGTGCCCAGGCTTGGATGGAATATTCCATAACAGGACGTTTGTACGTGTTAATTACCCGGGGTAGGGTTTCGGGCGTAAAAATCCGGAATATTCTTTTGAGAGGACTCAAGATACGGCAAGCTTCATTGTACACCATCCGGTAATGATGTCCAGGCTTAAGGTTAAACGAAACCCATATACCGAGATCTTTTTCTGCGGTGGTCCAGACGAGATCTTGCGTGCCAAGCTGATACGTGTGGTGTAGAGATTTTCCAAGCTGCAGCATTTTACATTTCGCAGGGTTAAATGGTAACTCATTTGACTGGGACCAACAAAATAAGGTGCACAGATCCCGTTGTAATGCCATACAGTCATTAACAGACCTTACACGTTTCCATATTTTAATATCATCGGCAAATAGTATCAAGTTGCATCCAATATCCTCCACTATATCGTTCATATACACCAAGAATAGAAGAGGTCCAAGCACCGAGCCTTGCGGAACTCCACTCGTGACGTCTATTTTTCTAGATAAGGTGCTGCCAACGCGAACTTGGACGTGGCTATCAGTAAGATAGTCCCTTATCCAATTCAGCAATATTCCCGTTATTCCATAGGATTCGAGCTTTTTAATTAAGATGTCATGGTTGACTCTATCGAAAGCTTTGGAAATATCGATGTAGCAAGCATGTACAGCCTCACCTTCGTCTAGTGCCTTGGTTCAATCCTCGAACGTTGTAAGAAGGTTAGATAAACAACAACGACCTCTTCGAAAACCGTGTTGTGCGCTTGAAACACTGGAAGAGTGATAAACAAGTTATGCTTGTAAGCCACTATTGGATAAGGATGTTACGATCAACTTGTTTAATCACATGAGCTGAAACACATGTCGACAGTGTATGAACGCATGACCATGAACAAAAAGTTCATTTTAATGCATTTCCATAATCACAGATCAGAAGTCGAAAACGGATTATAGGGAGGATGGGATTGGCTTCCTAGCAAATATTTAGTTTAGTTCAAGTTTATTTTATGCTAACCAAATTTGCGATTGGGAACAACTAGACAATCTGCTCCCAGATGTCAATGTATCCCGTTGGCGAACATAAGATCCAGTTTCCCTACTAAGGAATTTGAATTCCCATAATCAACGAATTCAAGCAAGGCTATTTTTCTCGACCGCGTCCTTGTATTGCTTTTGCTTAAAATATTTGAAATTTTGAAACAAAACAGCCTAGAGGATCATTGGTCGCACAGCGGTTACGAAATTAAACGGTAAAATTTCGTAATTTCCGTTGTCGAAAACTTTGGAAACTGTGATTTCCATATTCCCATCATACCCGTCTGTAAAATAAAATTTCAACAGCAAATGGAAAATATCCGCGACAGCTTAGGGCTCTGTTCGGCGAGTGAAATATAATCAATTGATCAGATTCGTGGTAAAGAAATTGGTGATAATCACCAGCTTTGTGGTACTTGACTGTCTGATAGGGTACAAATAAATAAAAACCCTGGATAATGACTATCATTTTCTTTTAAACCAATTTCACAACTACAGAATACTTATACGCACAATATTTTTATTATTAGCTACAGATACTTTGTTCAAATACAGAATCACAGAGTGATTCCTGGTCATGCGCCCAGGACGACAGAAAAGACCAATATATTGTGGGTAGTGAACACTGGCTTCCATGTAAAACTTTGTTTATACTTTTCCACTGTTTCAAGACTCACGAAACCCAGTATTTAATGTCTTTTCACTTGATGACGACAAACAGTCAAACAATCAACTCTGAAATCCCTTAATGATTTCTTCTCAGAGATATGCTTGAAAAAAAAATTACTGAAACATATAAGTCAGATTCACAATCGGCGAACTCTATTTAAAATGACTAATTAATGTCCATTGACGAGAAAAATGCAGGCTCTGACATGCTTTTTGCATGAACTGGATTCACGATATCTCTGCTAAGATTATTCATCCTTTCTTATAAGATCTAGACAATAAACCAAGTTTTGACACGTTACGTCTGCAGTATAAATAGACTATCTTCGTCTCATCAGTTAAGTAGAAAACAGGTTTCAAAAATGAAGAATTTTCTCTATTTGTTGACAGTGTTCATCCTCTCAGGTGGGTATAGAAATAAAGTATGTCTTATTTGTATTGTTGTGGTGTATAGTGATACTTTGATACTTTATTTCAGCTTCTGTTATCGAGGGTATGTGATGCACATTTGTGTGTGGCATTTTATGACATCATAACACCATCATTTTTTCAAAGCAAATAAACAAAATGTTTAATCTATTTTAAACCAATATTGTTGGAGATCCAGATTCATATGAATACCATTTCAATTTCTCAGGTTTCAGTATACCCAATCTTGGCAATTTAGGTAAGTAATTGATAATGAGTGGCTTTGTTGACAAGTGTAATATAACTGTTAGACACCAGTAGAGAATATTCTTTTCATTTATAGGTGGCGGTGGTTCCGAATTGGGTAAGCAACACTTTTAAATTTCACTGCATATTTTGAAATCAATTTCAGAAAAATTGACATTTTGGGGATACGATTTTATAAAATATTAAATATAACGAATATGAAAGCCCGTTTGATCCGAACGGATGAACAAACCAAAATTTTAGTGGTTCAACTTCAAACTAGACACTTTCGAGGAAATTTTCCGATTTTACTTATCTATCGCAACGAAACAGATATATGTATATTAGCATTTAATTTTGAAAGAACGACCAGCGTTAAGATCGGATAACGCGCGCCTGCTCAAATCGTGCCTAAGATTTAGTGATTCATGCATGAATATTTAACTCAATTCACCAGATTTTGTTCTATAATCCGTATACCTCTAAGCAATATTTCTCAAATCACTTCACGGACAAAGTCACACTTCACATAATTTCGATTAAACGAGACTGCATGGTTTCTGATTAAATCTTCCTTAGAAGCTGGAATTACGAAATTAATACTTGAGCAATTACTGCATGGTGCATCTTTCTATTAAGCAATCATATTTGGCGAAATACTTACACATTCAAATAGAATATGGATAGTGTTATTCTCAATTGATAAGAATCATCACAAGCTGAAAATGTTTTTTCATCAATGAGATTAAATTCAGCACATTAAGAATTTTGATGCTTTCGTTTTTATATATTTCATTTAAAATACTTTGTCAGGTAACTTTGTGGGAAATTTACAATGTATTGGTAAGTGGTTTCATATGATTGGAGCATATTTTTGGTGTATATGATGGATGTACACCCAAATTCGGATTTTTTATAGCTCAAACCAATTTTTAAGATCCGAAATCTCGACACGGAACTATAGGTTCCCGGTTAAAACTAAGTGCAATAAAAAATTAATTTCAACAAATATTTTACAGTATAATTTCCGTTATTTTTGAGCTGATCATCAGTGATTTCATTATATTAACTACAGGAAAACTTTCGAAACTACTCAAAAATAGCAAAAGTGAGTTTTGTATTATTTTGGAAAGTTATCCGCATATACTTCTTTATTCTATCCATGTAAAATATCCATGAAAGTATCCTCGAAAATACGTGAGACAATGAACGATCTATTTTTGAATAAATGAGATACACATATTATACATCATTTGTTGTTGCTTACTTAGTTCACATATTGAACATTGCGTTCCTTGTAATCACTACAGTTCCCGGGTTGAGTGGAGCAGATTCAAGTGCTTTGAGTGAGTTGAATTGGTAAAAATACGTAGTTTTGATAACCATTCTGATATTTTTCGTATACCAAGTATTTGACATACTTTAATCGTTTGTTGAGGTATGTAAAAACAAGTTAAAAAATGCGTCGTAGGTATGATTTGCACACAATCACAATGCGAAACATTCATCAGTTTCATTTAGTGATAGACTGAATATCGCTCTTTGATTCTCTATTTTACATTTTGGTCCGTTTCAACGTCTTGCAATATAGAACTTTACTTAAACATAACTGGATTGCTGCTTTAATCATCTGCTCTCTGTGTTTTATAGTTTGAGAACAGTAAGGTTCATTGAGATGAGCCGGAATTCGCATGAAGTGAATGTAAACATACAAATTTTTGATATGAATTTTGCACAATTGTGAAAAAGAACCACATCCTTTGAAATATACACGTATCATAATGACACACCAAAAACAATTTTTGCACGGATGCAAAAATCTATCACCATGAGCTCAATTAGTTTTCCCACACATCAATTAATCTTTTAAAATATTGAATAAAGTTGAACATTGATTTTATAATCGCTTTCTGGAATCAATGAATCAGCGTTTTATGTGAACAAGTGGTACAAAGGAAGGTTCAAATAAATATGACACTATGATATAAAATACGGTATTAATTAGTTCAGCAATGCGGAGATTACGGAACTAGAACTTATGATAATGAGATGAAAGCATACAACAATTCTTTGGTATTAAAAGTATGTAATGACTATCTTTTATCATTTGTCCAATTAAGTACTTACATCACAGTACATTTTTGAAACAAGTAAGATTGCAATGAAAGTTTTTAAAAATGTAACTACAGTAGAGAAAATATGAATTTGATAGGCAGGTGAAATCTCTTATATAATAACATTTTGGCAGGCTGTTTTCCAAACAATTCTATCATATCGTTGATATTGCACAATTCGATGATTAATTCTTAGCTGTTCAAACTGAAAGACGTTATATATTATCTACGTTGAAATTTGCGGTTTATTTTCAGGTGGAATCTTGGGGAAATTACAATAACGAGGTAAGTAAATGACTAAAATTTCTTGATTACTCAGTATATTTCTTAAATAAATGATAGAAATTCATAAACTTATGGCAATCTACATTTTCTATTAAATAATTATGATATAAAATTCGACGCCTTGTAATACATCGGCATAATTAAAAACAAATATTTTTAAAGATAACATTTTCGAAAATTGTTTGAGATACTGCCTTTATAGCAACTTTATGTTGACTATATCCCACTTTCAATATCTACCAGTCGATTAAGTAAAAGATATTTTCATTAAATACTTTTAAATTGAATTCTATTCGATAAAATATATATGTCAAAAGTTTATCTAATGAAAATTACATAAACTGTTTTTTTTACCTTCCAGCTTCTACCAGTATGTATCTCGTGCAAAATATTTCAAATAAAACAATAAAAAAATATTTTTAATCATTTTTGGTACGCTGAAATATGAAGCTCTCGAAAATCAATCAACATTTGAAATTAATTTTTTAGTTCAATTCAGTACAGTTTGCGCAGGACAGTAAGAGGCTAACGGGCTAATCGAGAGTCCAGAATTTCTTTCGGTGGAAAGCTGCAGAGAAGCAGCCACCACTATATTAACGTTTTCGTCCTTCTGAAATCTTCGATGATCATGAAGCCACGAGATTATCGGAATTGTATTTCGGGAGCACCGCGTTATAAGCGATGCTGGAAAAGAAAAAGCATTTTCTTTTCACGAGCACATTAAGAGGTCAGCTAAAGTAAAATCTTGTATAGGAAGAGAAAACTTTAGCTTTACTTTCGGGAAGACGGAAAGACGCTTAGAAGGGTGATCTACCTACGCTTGTATAGCAACTAGGAAGAGTTTTCATGTAATAACATACCATACTTGAAACTCGCGACGGAACCGTTTTTCATTGTGCAATTTATGTAAATCTAATATCGAAATGTAGCTTCATGACCCACTCATTAAGTAAACATAAATAATTTTTGTTTCAATCTACCTGTCTTTGTAACTTTGTGGTGTGTCTTAACACCCTAAGCATTATGATTGAAATATTATGGGAATAAATTAATAGAGGATTCATGAAAAATTGCGAGCGTGTCTCCACATCATGTGATTACGATATAATTATAAATGCTTATAAATGATGTTCCTCTGCATATGCGTATCTGATATTGGTTTACATGTTGACTAACTTTAGCTGAGTTAGGTAATCACAAGCAAAACTTGAATGGCAAAATATTGCGCTATCAAACAATCCATGAGATGTTGAGAAATATCGTATGTTCGCTAGTCAGTTTCGCACCATACGTTTGTTTTCGAGTAGTCACAATTCTATAAGAATAATAAATAAAATGCGACTATGGAAGCTCAAACGCAAGTCACTTTTTAGTCGAGTCCTAAAAACAACTGATGCAACTTTTACGACAAATTTTAATCAACACCAGCCTCATGGTCTCCACAGCAATACACTAAGAATCCCCGAGACAGAAACGGGAAATCGATTGCTTCGAAACTGAATGATTAATAATTAGTGTGTTTAGCAATCGCCACCTCGGGATGTTTAACGATTTCTGTGAGATAACAAGGATTGAATAACTCAAAACGCGTTTGTGTCATGTAATTGCGTGAGCAAAACATGTATGCTGGCACACTTACGTAGTCTCTGAAACCTGATCACCATGATCACTTCAAGTTTTTGTCCCTTTTGGATATCGTCCGTAACAGGACCGAGCGATCTAGGTTTTGTTTAATAAATTTACTTTTGTGTGGATGGCTAGCTTTTTGGATTAATTGATATCTTGAATTACGTCAGATCCCGCGTAGTATCGTTGCAGATCGTGATGCGGTTTTGTGCAAACCTACAAACGGCAAAAACTTTACGCAATAAAACGTTACCTAATCCTCAATCGAAGAGGAAATCAGGTCAAGATTCAAGATTCAAGATTCAAGATTAATGGCTAAAAACGCAAATTGTTGTACAGTACCATAGGATATACGTATAAAAAATTAAAAAAATCGTTACTTGTATGATCATATCCATGTTCTTCATAGGTGGAGCAAAATAATCCCCAATGGCGACACAGACTGAGGGAAAAGAATCTTTTAATTGACAGTAGTTCCGTGCGTTAAAAAATATAGATATCAATAGGTAGGGGCTAACGCAGTAGTTCTCAACATAAGGTTTCGTAACCTTTGTTTAAAGATGTGCTCGTTCGCTGAGGTAACAATATCTGTCGGCAAGCTATTCCACAAGAAGCATACACGAACAGCGAAGCAGTTACGACGACAATTCAATCGTGAGTGCGGGATTTGAAGGGTCAAAGGGTGGCTGCGTGTGGGGACAACGGAACCCAACTTGAAGAGGTGTTTGAGAGGGTGGGATTTCGCGTAGATGATTCGATATGTCAGAGTGAGGTCGTGTGGATACGTCTGCGCTCGAGGGTGCACAGTCCAAGTCTGGTCAGTTGCTGCTAAAAAGGTAAATTATTCAATCCGGTAACCATTTTGGTTGCCTTGTGATAAATTCGTTCGAGGAGCGAGATGTTTTTTTCATCCATAGCGTCCAAGCTTGTACAGCGTCGTCAATGACAGGATGTATGTAAGTGTTTAGTAATTTCGCGAGTGAGTGTGGTGGGAAACGTCCGAAAATGTGTTTCAGTAAACCGAGCAAGCTGCACGCACGCTTGTAGACGGCTTCGCACTGTAGGCTGTTCTTCAGAGTCCCAGACCCTCAGATTTCGAAGAGCTTTTTGTGATGTACTCCATTCAAGCTGGTGGCTGCTAAGTGTATAGGTAAAGGGAAAGGGTTTTCCTACTTGCAACATTTTGCACTTTCGGAAATTAAATGGCAGTTTGTTTTGGATTGACCACTGGTGCAGCTTATTCAAATCTCCTTGAAGAACTTAACAGTCCTCGATAGAGTTGACCTTCGTCCAGATTTTTACATCATCTGCGAATAAAAAAAGCTTACATGCTAGTAAGTTCGGTAGATCGTTTATAAATATGAGAAACATTATCGGACCGAGAACCGAACCATGAGGGACTCCGCTCGTGGCTTTAATTGTTCGAGAAGTTTTACCATCTATTCTGACTTTTACTTTGCGTCCAGACAGGTAACTTGTGAACCATGTTAGTAGGTTTCCGATGACGCCAACATTCTGCAGTTTCTGAAGCAGTAAGGAGTGATTCACTCTGTCGAATGCTTTAGATATATCTAAGTAACCGGCATGGACGGAACCCCCTTGGTCTAGTGCTTGCGTCCAGTCATTTAGAGTCGTGAGCAAGTTAGACAGGCATGAATATGTTTTCCTAAATCCGTGTTGTGTGAAAGTTATTAGCTGATGGTTCTCGAGATGTTCAACAAGTCGTTCACACACCAGGCGTTCCAAAATTTTAGAAACCGCTGAAAGAAGCGTCACGGGGCGGTAATTTTCCGAATCAGAACGACTGCCCCAATTGTAGATTGGTGTGATAACACCGATTTTCCATTGACTTGGTACGGTTCCCGTATTCAATAAGTGCCTGAATAGGCCATAGTAGGCCACAAAGCTCTAGCTCGCACGACTTCAGAACAGCAGGTGTTATTCCATCCTCTCCTGCTGATTTGCTAACTTTCAGCCCGCGTAAATGCTTCCGCAGAACCGTAGTATTTACTTCGATGGTACTAAGGCATTCGACCTGTAGTGGGCGCGGTAAAGACGTTCTTTGGGCAAAATACTTGCGCATAAAATTATATTAGGGCATCAGAGGTATCCTTGAAATTATCAATCGGTCCGTTCTCTCTCTGGATAGAAAAAACACCTGGTTTAACCTTGGTCGCGGTGTTTACGATGGTGTACAGCAACTTAGGATGTCGTTCCATCTGGTCGATCAGCTTCCAATGGTGACATTGCTTGTCTTCTCGAATTAAGAACGTCACCTTGTTAGGAAAACTACGAAAGTGTTACCAAGATGCGTCTGTTCGTGTAACTTGGTCTGCAGCCTATGCGGAATTTCACATGGCTATCCACTTCCAAATGCGGCTTCGGAGTTTGAATCAAAATGTTCTTGATTTCCTTTTGGGAACACAGGTAGAATTTT
Organism: Atriophallophorus winterbourni; assembly: GCA_013407085.1. Taxonomy (NCBI): domain Eukaryota; kingdom Metazoa; phylum Platyhelminthes; class Trematoda; order Plagiorchiida; family Microphallidae; genus Atriophallophorus; species Atriophallophorus winterbourni. Next base: position 23,120 of record JACCGJ010026067.1, on the reverse strand, counting down.
CGTCTAGTTTTAACCAATATAACTTAACAGATTAGAACAATGAGTTTCTGCATTCGTAAGATCGAGATGTTTTCCCTCCGTAATCGTAATGGCACCGCGAAGGCCGAAGTAATCGACTCTCCCGACACCCTTCTGGCGTTGCACACGAATTCGAAGGACAACACCAGATGGTCACTTAGCCCCAAAGGACTATGATACTCCACTGACTCTACTGTTGTTGCTTCGGAGGCCCTATTGTTGATTGAATGAACGGACATGGTTGCATAGGGGAGTGAAAGTGATTATCTCACGGAATTTGTACTTAAAGGATTGCTGAGTATGCACACTTTTGGTGTAGAGATGTGGGAGGTTAAAATCACCCATTATTAACAATTGGCATCCTCTAAGGTTTCCAGCGTTGCGCATCATTTGTAACAACGTTTCATTGTGGGCATCGGAAGAGTTGGGCGAGCGGTAGATCACACCAAGTATACAGTTCTCTCCAGTTTCCAAGCGAAGGCTACACCACATGGTGTCCTCTAGCTCAAACCTTGTGTCAGGTACAGCTGTGCATTGAAGACGTTCGTTATAATACAAAGCAACTCCACCACCTGATCTTGAACGGTCTCGTCGAAGTAGGATCATGTTGGGAAGTGTTAGCTCGCAATCGTTCACCTGATCGTAAAACCATGTTTCGGTAACAGCAATGATGTCAGCAGAAAAAAGAGTGTTAAAATGGGATAATTCGGCGATTTTGTTCCGCAAGCACTGTGCATTTGTGTATAGGCATTTAACAGTGGTTTTCGTGTGTAGCGAGCCTATGCGGATGATATTTGTATGTCCGACCCCCTGAGAGCCGGACCATTGCAGTTTTTTAAACAACTTCGGAGTTTAGTCTGTCCGTATCTTCGCACGGCGTTGCTGTAGCTTGTGTTTCGGAGGCAGCCTTCGGTATGCTGAGTCTGAGGTCATTGGGGATATTTTTCCTGTGTATTTTCCAATTTTGTCTGACGAAGGCTGTCATAGCAGAAGTTAAGAAAGTGAGTTTTAAAGGGGGTGGTCCATCGCCTTTGTAGTTTGATGACCTCGTTATCTTGAAGGTATTCGCGACAACACTTTCGCGTGCTCCAATTGCTTCTGTAACGTATAACCACTGTTTATAATCGTGTTGCTGTTGTTTCGCGGCCTCTGTTGTACTGGTAGCCTCTGGAACGCCTATAAGGATCAGACTGCGCTCATTGATTTTCTTACGGACGTCTCCGCCTCCTTTTCGTTCCCACCAGGGTATATCGGCGTAGATTCGAGTATTGCACGTAGGTATGTCACGTAACATGTAAGAATTCAGAAGAACGATCTCCATATCCCTCTCACTGTTTAGTGTTACTTTTAGTAGCCGCTCTTCGCCGAGGTCTGGGGAGCTTTGGTGACGAACCAAACGTGTAACAGCTGAAGGTTTTATCGTTTCCAACCACATCAACGTAAAATGTTTGGACCATTGTTCTAGGTCGTATCGTTGTCTATTCGCCAGGAGTGTCCGGCTAGACTCCTGTATGTTGGTACAGATTAAAGTGAGATTTTTGCGATCTTTGGGGCGGCAACATTAGGATTTAAAACCGATTGTTTGAGCGGAACCTCCTGATGAGCAGGCATCGTGGTCTTCGTAACCATTTAAGTGCCAGAGGAGTTCGCGTCAGAAAATTGTTTCGAATTATGTGGGCGCTTGCGTAGAGGTTGATCATCACCTTTTTCGGTTTGCTGCCTTTCTATAACCGGGGAAGTGACATGATATTCACAATCTGCTCTAGATCCGAGCTTACCAATCAGCAGCTCGTTTAGCAGACCTTCGATTCTTTGGACACTACTCTCTAAACATAAAATTTTCGTATCCGCGTCGGTCTGTGAGCTCACAGTTATCTTCGTACAATTTCTCGATCGAGATCTGCATATCTGACAGATGTAGCAAACTCCTGGAATTTCGTCTTCATTGATAACCGTAAGGGCATCGACGGTCAAAGTAGCATCGCACTTCTTATGAACCTTCTCACGACAAACAAAACGATTAGCCTGTCGGGCTTTGCGGCTTACGGCCTCCCGACAAAGTTTGCACACGTGACCGCTGTCAATGGGCTTCGTTTGTGAGGTTCGGGTAAGTAGGTGTGCTCGTGTAGGTCCGTATGATGTGTAGACGGGTTTTGTAGCGGATGAAACGAACTAAGTGAGAGAAAAATCGCGCCTAGAGTAGTATGGGTGAAAAGCCGCGTATCTCTTCGAAATTGGATCCGATTTTGTGGTCTAATGTGTCAAGCGAAGTAGAAGTTCGAGCTCTTTCGAACAGTCGTAAAATCAGTCGAATATTCCGTAGTTTACTTAAACTTGCACGAGTGGGTTCAGTTTGGTTCAGAAGGTAAAGGATAAATTTCTTTAAAAATTGCGTGTTTTCTCTCCAAGAATATTGTGTTCACCATGCTTGTAATGAGAGGAATCCAAAAAGATATAAAATATCCAGATACGACAAACTGGGAGTGAAGTAGATTCAAAAACGTAGGAGCGCCGAAATATACGTCCGTACGCGCGAATGGTCGGCAGAGTTCATCACTCGACCGCCTCGTCGTTGACGCCAAATGCGAAGAAGTCAAGATAAGATTAAGAAATGTGTTTACACGGAGTTCATCTTTATGTGGACACGGCAAAATTCCCACAGTCTTCGCTCATTGATATAAGCTGGCCAACCTCACCATGACATTCTTGCGGTCTACACCAATATCCTGTATTGTGCTAATTTACTAACCGAATTAGCAGAAGACCTAAAATAAGCGCCCACCCGACTAGAATGTTTGAAAATAGTTGCGAAGATTTGAGCTAGATCACTTACTCCCGAGAGTGGTTGAAGTAATTCTTATCGTGATAAGTAAAGGAGGAACGCCGGACTTTACCATGACGACTGACATACTGCAGAGTTTTAAGATCTAATGACGAATCAAAATATGTCTGTGGTGTTTCGAACGCCGAATTGTTTGATCCGCAGACATTTCTGTGCTGATTTCGAATAAGGAAAGAAAATTGGACGAGCTTTACAAGTATACATATCACAAACAAAATGAAATTTGAAATCGGGTATCGGAATACTGTGGATTTCACACGAATGTGATGTTATGTATCGATTTATTAAGGGTCATTTTCCTACCGAAGTGAAAATGTTCCAAGTCCATTTAGGGCAGGTCAATGAAAGTTAAGTGAATTCGAGAGAAAGTATTCACGACTTTATTTGGCGAACCGTGTAAGGAACCATTGTCGCTTATGAATGGAAAAAATATAATCTAACTGGCGAATCTCGCGGCGTAAATAACGATCTGATATCGCCGCGAGTGCAGATGTCAACCGTTTTGCGGTCAGTGTAAACCGATAAGTATTGACCTTAAAGAAGATGCCTGAAATGACTGATGAAATAGCATACAGCGAGTGGCTACCTACCAAATGTTTTATATCTTGTTTGAGCCGGTTTTAGCCAACGTGAAAATAAATTTATAGATAGTCGTATTCTTGAACTCTTGTTAGAGTGCTGAGACAACCGCATCGGTTACTAGTGATAAGCCAGCATTTGCCTCAGTCGACATATAAGTCAGAGTGATTGCTCTACTGTGAGCTGTTATAAATGCCATAAAAGCTTCATCCGGTTCTGCGTTCCTTGGAAAATCTCGCTTTTTTAGTGAAATAAATCTGGAAGCGGTTGAGCTAACTTTTCGGAAAGATGTATAAAGCATCTACAGTAATTGACTGGGGCGCGAAATCGACGCAGTTGACGAATTGAATATAGGCGCGGATAATCGCGGATGAGTCGAAGTTGTGGCCCAAACATTCAAGAGATGGCATACCAAAAATCCATTTGTCGGGGTTCAAAACAATAACATATTCCGACTAGCGTTCGAGGACTGTACGTAGATGAATGTCGAGCTCTGTTCGTGTTTAGTTTGAGACTTAAGAGTCATCAATATACAACTGAACGTAAGACAATGCTTAGAAGAAAGCGGTCTGTAAATCGTTTGAAGTTCTAAGTGGCGTTTTGAAGATAGCAGGCATTCAGAAAAATTAAAAAATCTCAAAGGGTTCGTAACCGCTCTCATTTGAATGTCAATTTCCGCAATACGGATTTCATTGTGCGTACAAACCAAATCTAGCTTTGAAGAGACAGTTTCTCCATTTAATGACGATGATTCCGTTGAGTACTCGATAATTACCGCAAATACGACATGTGTCTGCCTGGCACTTTTCAACTTATGGAGAAGTTAAAGAGAAGATAATGTTAAGTTCCATCATATGCTGAAACTTAGGTTTTGCGACCGCTAGCTTATTAAAAGCAAGTCTGCGTGGTCTAGGAAAACTGGAAGACCGGTGGTTAGTATGTGTTTATCAACCGTATGTTTAATAGCAGATGTTATCGACTGAAATTTGAAAACTTCAGAAATCTCCGCTATGAGTGCGCTGTAAGGCTAAGATACAGGTGAAGTCGAAACTTGAATAAATCGGATAGGTTAGTAATGATAAAGGGTAATAGAATTTAGCTTTATGCTTATATTGATAATCGTTTTTTCACTTGTATACACCGCTAGATTAAATTAAACAAGAAATCTGCTTATACAATAGGAATTTTCACGTCTGTAATAGAATTTTTTTAGTAAAACGTTGAACATATTGTAACTTGTCTCACGAGTTGAAATATGTTCCTTTTTACATTGCTTAATCAGAATTCCTCCCAAGAAATACCATCAAAATCGACTTGCAAACTTCTGAAACGAATTTTGCCACCCGGGAATGCACAATGCGCAAAATGGTTTCGCCAGTAGTCTTGCGCTTTTTAATTTTTCGAATAGCTTCTCGTATTTTCGTTGAATCGTCCAAAGATAGATCGATCAGGATTCTGATATCTTTACCCATCACTCTACGATACATCTTTAACATTATGCTCACCATCATGACGGAGTTTCTGAAAAAATTTCACAGTTTTATAATGAACACTGAACGCTGATATTAAGCCTTCACAAAATGTATTTCGGAATGTTTGAACCATTTCCCGTTCATCAAAAAGGAAAGCCATAACCAAACTTAGGCATTTATGTTCTTATATAATCCTGGTGTCCAGCAAATCGGCTGAATTTTTAGTCGTATTTTGTAAAAAGAGTTAAACTTTTTTTGAAATTCATTCATTTGAATCCACTTGTTACAATTAATTTAAACTATTGTGACCATCTCTGGAAAAATTTGGGTTCGGACAAGCTCATGCATTTTTGCCACATCGATTTTTATAAATGTATTATATAAACGATGTTTAAGCGAGGATGCTGTTTTAGGATATTCCTAATTATATTAGTATTCTTTTTTCTCCAATGGAGAATAATTCTCATCTAAGATTTCACAAGAGATACCTTTATGAGATTAGGCTAAAACCTTTTGCGGCTTGACGAAATTTACCTTCACATATACTTCAGATTGTTGAGAAATCGTATGAAGTCAACATCATATCGTTTTGCAATCTACTTGTGCCCTACGACTTGTTGTTAACTCCTATGCTATTATTCGGACCATGCGTTGAAATTTGCGCAAGATTTCCCTATCGCTGAGGTCTCCGGAATCCATGATCATGCTTAAAGTATCCTGGTGCATAGGAAAAAACGTTTGAAATAAAGAATTGTGCACTCAAAAAGAGTTGGTAATTTGTTGAATGAGCTTACCGATGAAATCATTGCAGGGAACTCATAATGCCAGCTCAATCAGAACGTGGGCAACGTACTACCTGGAATCACTGGTTAGATGTGCAACAAATGCTAGGATTTCTTTATCCGACGTTCTTTTGGACTATGTACTGAGCAGAAAAACATACGGCCAGAAAGTGTTTGATCCTTTGTTGTCTGACGGAGAGAGCAATTTATCTAGCTCCTTTTACGTCTACTCCTGAAATAGTTCGAAACAAAAAGCTTTCGCGTTCATTTTGAAAACGCAAGTAAACATTCCCAAAATAAAGTATTGGAGCACATATTCTTTATGAAATATATCTGAATGATGTAATGCTGCACTTTTGTGAGTCATAAACATGACCGAAATCTGATGGTAGTTGAATGAGATGTTCGCCGATTATCTAGAAATGATTCGGGTGTCCACAAAGTTATTAGTGTTTCATTGTAGTGCTTATCCATATGATAGGAGATACTCTGGGGTAAAAAATTATATACTGGTGAGCCTCACAAGTGTAATATGGAAAATCATGGAAAGGTAGATCAGAGAGAAAATTTGTGGATACCTACACAAACATTCATTACAGAATACCTCACAACACCGATTCCTAAAATATAGGTCATATCTGACTAACTTGTTCGGCTTTCTAAACTAGGTCACTAAGAGAATTGTTGATGGTTTGTCTGTACAAATCTTCTATTTTGACTCTGTTAAGTCCTTTGAATCAGTCAACTCAGGGCACGTGGTTCTGAAACTCTCAGCCGTGAGGGTGTTAGGCCTCTACTCGGCTTGATCTATGCACTCATCAATAACAGTTCATTTACCTTCAGGGTGAAAGATACATATATCGCATGTGCGTATCTAAAACGTGTGCTTCCAAAAGGATTTAAGGATTCAACTAATCGAGGATTTGTGATTAAAATGTTAATGCTTTCCAACACCACAACATGAAGGTATGAATAAAAATTTGAAAGAAAGGAGTAAAGTATATCGAATATAAGGCTTTGGATGTAATAAATTTACTGCACTGTGATAGATTTTCTCAAGGATAACAACATCTTTTCGCATACAGGGAGCCCAGACCTCTACCGCATACTCCGCGGTATTGCGAACGTTGACGTTCATTTTCCTTGGTAACGTTACCATCAAAGATTTTTCCAAATAATTTTTAGAAGATACATAACAATCATCCATATCTTCATAGATTTATTCATAGATGATATGCAGGAAAAAAGCTATGCTTTACAAGACCCACAAAAATGTAGATCGGGTCGGATGGTAAAAAATATCAAAATATTGTTAGATTATTGTCAAACGTGAAAAACATACTTGTCCATGTGAATATCTAGTGATTTCTTGAAAACTTCAACAGTTCCAGATTGTACCACATGAGTAAGTAAACTGTTCTACAGTTGCACATTGCGAACGGAAAATGCATATTTGCGGCAGTTCAACCTGCTATGCTGTTGGTAAAGTTTCGATTGTTGACCTCGCAGATATGTGTTATGGGAAAGATGAAACAAACGACCGCAAGGGTGATTTGTTTGGTTAAGCACTGTTCAAATGAATATTAGTGCTCCTCGTTTCCGTCTGTATTGAGCCGAATGCAAATTCAATATTTTATGTCTTATTTCGTACGGATAATTAGATAGTCCCAGGACGAGTTTTGTCGCTCTGTGCTGTGGAGTTTCCAATAGCTGAATATCTTTTTTCAACCAAGGATCCTGTGCCCGTATAGCATATTGAACATGACGACGGATATACATTGAAATCAATTTGCAGACAATATTGGGGTCAAACGAACCTAGGACTGTTCTAAGGTGACCCAAGTTGCTTTCAGCTTTGCAGGCAGCCAATCGAAATTGCATTGAGTTTCCTAAGTCTGATTGGACAATCACGCCTAAATCTTTTTCGGAGGAGGCGGGTTTAATAACAGTGCGACCTAGGAAATATTCTTTCCTCTGCTTGCTGTGGAGAGACAATAGGCAGCATTTGGCTGACGATATTGTAACAAACGCTCAAGGTTGTTTGGTTTGTATATGTAAGGAAAAACAAATTTATTTGGTGCGATTACTTACAAATCAAAAGTAGAGAGGCTTGATAGCCAAGAAAGTTAAACTAAAAATTCAGGTTGCCTAGAGCAACGCTCGTTGGAATGGCAGGACTAGTAAGTTATATCCATGAGTATCGATTTTATTGTACGGCCAAATAACGCAATATGTTATAGTTAATCTATCTGTGAAATATCATGATATGTAAGATTGGAAACGAGAATACAGAGTTGATAGGTAATAAAATTATAATAAAAATAAATAATTAAATCGGGTTAGAAAATCACAAATACGCAGATGTGATTCATGTGGAAACGATATTTTTTAGAATGTTGAATTTCATGTGACAGTTAACTACTTTACACATTCCGATTTATGGGTATTCGATTATCAATTTGACGCAAGAAAGAAAGTCGTCCATAAACAAAAGAAGTTCAATAAAGGTAGTTGTGGAACAATAGGGATTGCACGTTCTAGCGTACCTATTATTGTTCCACCTAATCCATGTCTGGGTGCAGTAAACATATGCTGGTAACCAAGAGAATGTAACCACAGATTAACAGGTGAACCAGAGAAGTAGGTATTATTATCACTCACGACAGCTGTGAGGCTCAAAATGTTCGTAACTAGAGAATTTTGAATTCCGACTTTGGTTTAGTAATAAGGTATACACCTGGCCATATGTGGTGACTGTTCGAATAACAATCAATAATATTCAATCAATAATATTCAATAATACTGCTATTCAAATTCTCTTTGTTAAACTTACATTAATTAATACATACCGTGTAATTCGAATACTGGGTTGGTTGTTTCATTCAATTCAATACAATACAATTCATTAAAATTGGCGTCGCGATCAGCTATGTCGTTTCCTCAAAATTTCGGATCTCTCAATATTCACGGAACTACCAGAGAAATCGAAGATTATCTGGAACGTTTTGAACTGAAATGATGCCTTTTTGCAGATTTAAGTTCATGTCATAAGATTGTTAACGAGAACACAGAGTTAACAGACGTTGATAATGAACACAATTATTGGGTGCATGAAATTTCACGTATCAAGTTTACGGTATGTTTAGATCAGGTTCCATTCAGAATAACAACGTTCTTTCGGCCAGTGTGTTCGCTTCGGAACATTCCCATGTTCAAGGTTGTTCGGGTTGGATATATTGGCAAAAACAAATTTATTTGGTGCGATTATTTCAGGGGTTAGCAACAAGCTTCGCCTATCCGCTGGTAGTATACCATAGTCTGTACTTTTATTTGAGGTCGTCTAAATCAAACGTAGGAGCAACAACAAATCAACGCATATGAATCTTGTTGGAAAAGTAAACTATGTTCATGAAAGTGGATAAGGTTGTACGACCACTGTGACACATATGGCGTATTAACAGAATGTGTTAAATTATAACTATAGACGAATCATGCTGTATACTAGTGTATTTGGATAGAAATCAACGATAATCTTGAAGGACAAATGAAAGAATCTTATCGTGAAATTAAATCCGGATAAATGCATCATTTCTGTTGATTGTCTTGGATACACTATAAAGCTGGTTTCTTTCTGTTTGCCGTCATCAGGTGGAGACGGTAAGATCAGATTCAGCGAGTCTTGAATCAGTTGATAAGCCACAAGCTTAACAATATCCATATGATGGTAATAATTCAATAAGAATTTGAATAATTTCCCACATGAAGTAAGAAGGGGAGTTTGATCGTATTGGGTGTGGCACATTCTTCTAGTTTAATGCATTGTGTTGCTCACATCCCCCGAAATTACACTCCACTACCGGTTTCAGGCTGTTAGCCGTCATCAGGTGGATACAGTAAATTAGATTCAGCGAGCCCTAAAACAGTGGAAAAGCGGTAAACAAAGTTAAACTTGTATGACACTGTTATATAGGGTTCTTACAAAGAACTACGATGTTCAAATACAGAATCACAAAGTGATTCCTGGACAAAGCGCTCAAGGCACTTGTGGTGCTCACATCCCCATCCCGTCTAGTTTAAGTTATAAGGAAATAGTCGTTTGATGTTTGTGATCAATAGTGTGAATAAAGTTTACATGAAAATAATATAATGCCTTCCTAATTCATTCAATCGAAGCATACACTGTAATCTCTCGGGCTGAGACTGTTTTTCGATTCAAGCGAGTGAGGGGGTGACGATTTCGCGCAAACTCGCAATCTGATTGGACGAAAGTGCGCACTTTGTACAGGCTAGCAGACTACAGGGGGCGAATGAAACTAAACGCTCTACCACATGTGGTGAGAGGGTAGCTACGTGGAAATTATTGGTCTATCTCAGAGCATGAGCGGTTAGCCAACGCACAATCTCATGCAAAAGCTCACTAAATTTCATGCAGCTTCACTAATGGAACGTTTTCCATGATGCACAATCACCAGCAACATTCCACTCGTCTCAACACAACACATTTTTATCTCATTTGACCGCACTATAAAATATGGCCATGTCCAATTTACTGCCTCAGGTTAAGAAAGCCAATGGATGGGTAATAAAATATATATTTTGAAATTTGTTGAACAGCAAGTTTTGTTTCAGTGATAATTGTATTCGACGTATTCTTCTACTCTCAAATTTATATCGAGATGTAGCAAGAGGCAGGAGATGACAACACCTGAAGAAGAGATAGCATTTGGGTTTATACTGTGCTTGTATAGGATATGAGAAGAGAATAATGTAAATACAAGCTTACGTATTCCTTTGTAGGCTTCGTGACGCGTTGCCACTAAAAATTATTAGTTTTCAGCCGTATGATTTTCTTCCTCGTTTGGATCGTTTGATATAATTGGGAGCCATAGGGTTTACCGGAAAGGAAAAGAGAATTAAGATCAGTAATGTGAAGACGATTGTCAGACGTTCGCGCTTTCAAGCGAGAGTGTTGGTTAAGTTGACTGGAACAAAACTACACACGGCAACAAGTTAATGAATAAAAGCTTACATGGGAAATGTATTCACCGTTGTGTTGATCCACGTATAACGAATCATATTTTCAAACGATTACTGAAACGCAGACAACGAGTTCAAATCCCATCGCGAATTACTGAACACTGAAACTCACCATAAATACACCGGATCCCCGTGAGTCTAAACACAACAAGATTGATTATATCATAGTTAACTGTGTAACATTATATAAAAATTCATTCAAAGATTTGCATATAATCGAAGCACCACTTTTCTGTCACAACTGGCGGAGTAATTAAACAATGGAGATGATACCACTGGTTACAGTAAGGCCATTGCCCCCATTCTATCGTTTTCCCAGCAAACTCAGGTGGCTCATCAGAATCACACTGACCACATACTTGTTCGGGGCCTAAGAATTCATCCACATCAACTGGTGGTAGTCGAGAGGTGGATGGGATTGGGTTGTGAGAAGAATCTGCCCGTCCTCGATCGTTGATCTGGCCATCGTGAACGCCTAATACCCGAACAACGTTGCTTTCCACAGCGGCAATCCTTGCTTCTTCATCGTAACTGGCTACCGCAGACGATATCTGACGATTGACGTCACTGGCCTCTATATTCAATAATGTTTCCACTGGTAGAGTGTCATAACGTACGGACGCGGGTGGCATATTGTCAAGGTCTAATCTTAAAGTGATTGGAGGCATTGGACAAGGACCAGTCGTATTTAAGAAGTTATCGATACTACGCATAAACAGCTTGAAGTATGGTGGCTCTAATTTGCGGCGCAAACGATTTATAACATCATCTGAGTAAGATTGACCAGATGAAAACACGCGATTAGTTCGCCTAGGAACGCCCCCAGAAGAAAATTCCACTGACATTGCATGATTATTACGGCGTAACCAGCACGGGGAAACCGGGAGTAAAGCTACATCAGCGTTTTTCCAAATTGCAGCAGGAAGCACGTGCCTGCATGGCAACACTCGATCTACGAAAATGGGACAAATGCATTTCCAATTTAGGCAGCACACACCCCAAGAACGCGAGTCCATTACAATTACCATAATATCAGTGGCACCTGCTATTGTAACTGTTGAAGCAGTTACGTTGGCGGAGATGAGGTCTACGGCGTATGGCATGAGAACATCACACAACGAATCCAGTTCAGGATGGTTGTGTACGGGAACCCGCCTCATGCTATGCGACAAAATTTAGCGTTGTCAGTGCCAGATAAGATACCCAACACCGATTTGGGATAACCGAATGGCCTCCCATTTTGCGATCTTACCACTAAGGTGATTCATTTTTACACATTTGTGCATCGCCTCTACCATGTTCGTGTCCCAAAAACCGTGAGTGGATACCTTAAGACCTCGGGCATTTGCCCACTTGCTGGAGCTGCCACAGTGTTGCCCTTTTAAGTACAGAAAGAACACTGGATCCGATCTCTGCACATTGATTAACGCAAAGACGAACCGCTACAAACTCCTGTTACTTATTGCTACGCACACCCATTTAAGTGCCTCCCTTTGGGGGTTACGACGAGTGACATTCCGCAGAATGTGCACTCGGCAAAGCAGATGCGAAGCGTTGGGGAAAACGTCTTCAACAGCATTCGCTATCGCAGGGGCTGCATCGGACATAATGACACGAACGGCATTCCTATCACCGACGAAGTCAACAAAAGTTAGTAGGAATGTCTGCCTGTGTTGTTTCCCGCCACATAAATCATAGTGCTACAGGAAGACTTTTTCTGTAGCCATCCACGATAATCAATTGATATGAAAAATATTTCTCACGATTAGTACGGAATGTACCATCGATGAGAATAAAATCGGAAAAACGACTAAACAAACTTAGCATTTCTTATTTACTGAAGCTGAAATGCATCATCCCGTCTGTTTCGTCCAGCAGTTCCCGTGCCTTTCCAGCGACGTTCAGTCCAGCTTCCATTCTGCGAATTTAGGCTGTGAAAAATGGATTATTATAAATATAGCCACTAATTAGTATTTTATCTTAATTGCATTTTAACAACGATTACCTGGATTGTTTCGTCCTACCAGAACTCGACGACGCATATTCACAACGTCCCAGCCAGTAAGATTCTTCTCGAATCGAGTCTTCACATAATAACGAATATTGAATGATGAGTCTCCGCTTTCAAGCATGGGCTGAATGGCATCCAGTTCCGAAGGAGTTAGTCGTTTGTTGCGGAAGTGCCACGATCCGGCTTCACCAGTTAGTAATTCATGGTTATAGGCCATGTTACTAGTAGTGATACGAAATTGGACACCACGACGACCAACGTTGAAATACGCTTCGCAATGTGTTGCGGTGGAAGTTCGACGACGAATTCCACATGTATGCCTCTGTACGGATCCTTTTCGTTGACACTCGTATTTCATTAATGTCAGCTGGCCCGCTGGATTTCTTTTCGAAGATCGTATGGAATAGTGGGTACCAGAAACTCGAGTCAATTCTGCCGGCATGTGGTTCAATTCCTCGAGACTTTCGAACAACCGGTTACAAATAGTATGCTGAAAAAGCTCAATGATATCGTTAGGGCTCATAATTACCAAAGTGATCCCTGATCCGTGCGAGGAGTTTTAGTTGACCTAGAATGAATAATTTTAGCCAATCAAATAACCGGTTTCGAGAAGCGACGAATCAGATTTCAATTGAACGACCCGTATGAAGGTATTTTGTATTTGATCTACTGACAAATGACAAGTAGGCAGATACAATTTCACAGCACGGGGACCTCGAACGTTTGCTACAATATCGTTATTCCACAGTTTGCTCACGTGCGCAAACTATTTCCAATAGCTAACTATTCTACGGTTTTTGCTATCATTGCAACGATCGCGTCGAGCAACATATTTTGATACTTGTTTCTGTGTTCTATCTTATGTGGTTAACGAGTTACAGTGGATTATGTAATACATGACGAAATCACGGGTTCCAAAACAGCCACCTCGACCCGTCGACCAAAAACCCATCACACAGCCGAACAACCCTTTTCCGGCTACTAACATGTTTGACCGCTTCAGGAGATCCAACATACAGACAATAAAATCGATCGACAGCGACATGGAACCAACGTGACCTCATTGCCAAGGGCCTGGATATCGAGAACGTATTGCTGAATGCGTACATACTCAAGACAGATTCCGACTCAAAATGCCGCATATATCCCGATGTACCGTGGTGGGGAAGGAAGGGTAGCTTGAACGCCAGGAAACAAACGGTATCGCGAAGTATAGTTCTACCTTGTGTACAAGAAAATACTTCTAGAGCATGAAATCAGGAAACCGTTGAGCACGACGTCAATCAATGGCGCTACATTGCGTGTACTCTAGATATTTCTAATGCCGTTGTTGTGGACACTTTTCGAGTTCCTTTTTCGCCAAAATATAAAGGGGATGGACCGAAAACTCTTAAGATTACGTTATTGACCAGCGCTATGGGTGAAAGAGTAAGGTTGGAATGGATAAAGGAAAACGAACACTACCCAAGGATGTTAGACTTAGCCACCCAAAGCAAGTCAAACACTCTCGCGTCTGGAAACAGAGAATAGCAGAGTTTCCATTCAAATGGAAGAAATAAATACGGAGATAAATGGCGGAGAAGCAGCACTCTACTTCAAGCAATCGTTAATCTGCATTATTGGAGTGATCAATCGTTCTCCAACAGCAACTCTCAGCCTAAACAATAAACCGATTAATGCTTTGCGCTATGTAATAACGCGGTACAATACGTAAATATTGATAATGGGGGATTTCAACTTTACCTAGCTCTATCGCCGGAATGATCATTCATCAGAGACACTTGAAAAAGAAATTCGAGCCGTTTTGGATTACGCACCCCTTTATAACCACGTTTTTGGATTTACTTGTATGAGGGGAACAGACCAGCCTTCTATCTTGGACTTAATACTTACAACAGATCCCACAGCTGTAGAGAATATCGTTTATAAACCGCCAATTGGACAAAGCGATCACGTTCTCCTATAATTCGAGTACGTTTGTAGAGCTAGGCGCAACAGTGACAAAACGAAATGCGTCAGAAGGGTGAACTACCGTGATCTGTGTGCCGAGTAACAAAGCACTAGTTCCGCACAACTGGATTACTCCTATCCGAATAGTCATTAACAATCTCTCTTACAGCACCTGAAATCTATACAGAAGGAACATTCAATGTTTGTTTTGAAGAAAGCGTCTCAACGTAATAAATGTTTACTAAGAAGCAGGACTAAAAATTGGATGAAACAAAGGGCAGTAGCATGGGAGTTTAACAAGGCTACCAACACAGCTGATACTTGGGCACAATTTACACGATTGCGAAACAAAGTTATCAGCTTAATTCGAGATGATAAACAAGCTTTCCAATCGCAATTGATTTCTCAGATGCACCAGAATCCGGAGCTCTTATATAGACTTGTACACGATAGAACGAATATTAAACCAGGCATCTTTGCCCTAAAAACTTCGTCCGGCTTCATAGAATCCATTAATCAAACCGCTGATGTGTTAGCAGACTTTTATGCCGGAGGAGCCTGATCAGAAACCAATCATTCGACGTGACCGACCGACCTTGAGTGAAGTATTGATTACTGCGCTGATGGTAGCGCAGCACTTACGAAAATTAATCGTAAAGAAATCTACAGGACCAGACGAGATAACTCCAAAGATGCTCAAAACCTGTGATGCGCAGCGATATGAAACTCTATCTTGCATCTTTAATAATTTGCTCAAAGCTGGTGTAGAGACAAAAGACTGGAAACTGGGACAAACAATACGCATTTACAAAGGTGGTTGCAGTTCTGAAGTTAAAAATTACAGGCCGGTGACATTGCTGTCTTCGGAATCAAAAGATTTGAGCGAAAATTAACCGCAGAAACAGTGCGACATCTGGAAATGAACCAACTTTTGGCAGTTTCCCAACATGGATTTCGCAGAAATCGCTCTTGTCTAACAAATTTGCTGACAAGCTTAGATGATTGGACGAGGGTTGTAGGTGCGGGGGCTGTATTCATGCGTGCTACCTGGACATTTCTAGTGCGTTCGAAAGAGTTGATTATAAATTACTCTTTAACAAGCTAAAGAAACACGGTATTGTTGGAAGACTATACGAATTGATAAGAGATTACCTCAGCAACAGACACATCCGAGTTCGTGTGGAAGGCCTATTATCGAAGAACATCGATGTCATTAGCGGTCTTCCACAAGGCTCAATGCTTGGACCAATACTGTTTCTAGTCTATATGAACGATATACCAATACCAAATGATAGTAAGATGGTATTGTATGCTGACGATATAAACGTATGGAGGCGAATCAGAAATGCTGACGATTGCATTTTTATGCAAAACGATTTGAATGCTTTGCACATCTGGTCATCCGAAAATAAATTGTCATTGAATATGCAAAAGTCGAAGATGATTCAGATCGGACGCGAAATTGGCTTATCCTATCAATACAAGCTCGGCGACAGAAACCTGGAGTAGACCGAAGAAGAAAAGGACCTAGATGTCTGGATTTGCGCTAGTTTGAAAAATGGTCTACAATGCGAAACCGTTTACAGAAGCGCGTCTCGGCTGCTCGGCCTGTTACGGCGGATATTTGGACGTTTTTCCCCGGGGTGTTTTCTTCGCATGATGGATGCAT
Source organism: Atriophallophorus winterbourni (assembly GCA_013407085.1). Classification (NCBI taxonomy): domain Eukaryota; kingdom Metazoa; phylum Platyhelminthes; class Trematoda; order Plagiorchiida; family Microphallidae; genus Atriophallophorus; species Atriophallophorus winterbourni. The sequence continues at coordinate 6,760 of JACCGJ010026067.1, read as the reverse complement.
ATACACACCCGGTTCTAGACTATGTCGCACAAGTCTGGACACCATGGCTCCAAAAAGACATCTTACTTCTGGATCGCATATATCAGAGAGCTTCTAAGCTGGTCATTGGACTCGAAAATACGCCATTCATCAGGCGGCTCAGACGACTGGAGCTGAGGACACTTACACAAAGAAGAATGCGAGGTGATCTCATCCTCGCATACAAAATACTATGGTTTCCCACCCCCTGGATATATTATTCCACCTTCGAACTTCCAGCAACAGCCGCTGCCATGGCTGCAAGTTAGAAATACCAGTTTCCAAACGGAACTGTCGCAGGTATTTTTATTCGGTACGTGTGTGCTTTGTTTGGAATTCCCTGCCTGCCGATTTAGTGAGCTCAAACACTTTATCTATATTTAAATCGAAACTTAGCAATTATATGAGAGCTAATCCGAATTTCGCTTCAAAATAATAATGAACTATCATCGTTCCATTGATTGAAACCTGATTTCGAGCGGAGTCCAACAAGGTATAATATATCCATGTACGTGTAGTATAAGAACAGTCTATCCTGATAATCGAGAGCTCAAAATAATGCGACCACACGGCACGTAGATGATTACAGATGCCCACGAAAGTCTGAGGAAATATAAAGCTACAAAAATGAAGAACGAGTGAGGTGAGACATCAACATTGGGCAGCAACTAGCAGATGACCTGCAGAAAGCAATTCAGATAACATCGGGCCGAGCAAAAATGAAGAATCGAAGAACATTTGACCTGAAATTTGCAACGGATTACGCCTAATGAAAGGGATAATTACGCCGAGACGTGGGTGAGAAATCTCTTAACAAAGCAATTGACAACGACCGAAAAGCGGGTGCTTGCGAAAGGACTAAAATTTAATAATCGGGATGTCGACACAAGTGAATTCTCAGCGGGTCTGGAAGATATAATCAAATCTCAAGATATGAATCAAGACACAAGAGAAAATGTTTGGCTAAAAATCATTCCCGTATTGCCGAGAAACGCAGATCATGAGAAGGCAAGGAAGCAAACAAGGTCTTGTTTTCGCCGAGTCGCATCAGGCCATTTACATCGGGATATGAATTACAGATAAATAAATAGGGTTAAAAGAAAGAAACAAAGACTAATTTTAAGGTCAACGATAATTAACACATACTTGTCTCGGTTAGGACACGGCGGGCTGGGGTTGCTGAGGGGTAATTGGGATGATGGGGTCATTGTTGGAACAACTTGGACTGAGCCAAAACTTGTCAGGCCAGGGCAGTTTGAGTGGGTGACTGAGCTTCTTTTGTTGGCATAATGAGGGTTTGAATAGCTTTATTGCTATGGCTTCGGCGACACATAGAAGGTGGAAGCGGGCCAGTCTAGGTAGATGTGGGTTGGCACGATATATCACCTGGAAGGCTGCTTCCTTTCGGACGGTGTGAGCTGTGGTGAGGAGATGCGCCGCTATCGAACTCCTGTTCAAATGCGATATGCCAGCGGTCAGTTGGTTGGGGATATGCTCCCTAATGCGGTCAGTCAAGCGCCTTGTCGTACGTCCTATGTAGGATGCTCGACACTAGCAACCAAATGAGTAGATACAAAAGCTGGACGTGTGGCTCGGCAACTTTTCTTTCACTGTCAGGGAGATCATGCGTTGTGAGTAAAAGAGAATACGGAGTTGGGCTGCATTGTAGGTACCCTCAACTGCACGGCGGATCCGTTCGCCTATTACCTTGGCTATACATTCTCCTTTGTATGGCAAGCTCACATAGACCGGTTTCTTTTTCGGACCAGCTACCTGGTTTTTCTTATGGTCTGGCTGCATATTTTTACGGATGAATCTTTCTGGGTAGCCATTTTGGGCAAGGATTTGCCGGATGATTTCGAGTTCCTCTTCCAGTGTTTCAGGCGAACAAATGTTTTGCGCCCTGTTTACCAGACATCGGATAAGCCCCCGTTTCTGGCTCAATGGAACGAAACTATCAAAATGGATGTATTGTCCGTTCCAAGGACAAGACAGCAGCCATTGAAAAGGCTATTTCTAAACGGCTCCGAAGCCTCAAGCAAAATAATCTAATCGACTCATTGACCTTTGAGAGGTTGAGACCAACGGGCTCACGCGTACCAAGATTGTATAGTCTTCCCAAAATCCACAAGAAGAATGTGCCACTAAGACCCATTCTTGACATGTCCAACTCCCCTTACCACACACTTGCCAAATGGCTAGTCAGAATTCTTGAACCAGCCAGGCAGCAGATTGCACGAAACAGCCTACGAGACTCATTTGAATTCGTTCAAAGGGTGAAAGACCGCAACATCATGGGGTCAAAAATGATATCACTAGATGTCACTTCGCTATTCACCAATGTGCCGCTGGAAGAGACGGTGAACTATCTATGCGAGTACATCACAAACAATACTATCTCCATACCAATCCCTGTCTCCGAGCTAGAACATCTAATCCTACTGTGTACCCGTAACATACAGTTCGAGTTCGATGGCACCATATACAGACAGAAGGACGGGGTAGCCATGGGATCTCCACTTGGACCTTTACTTGTTGACGTCTGCATGGCGAACTGGAAAACACCATACTTTCAGACATCATCACAAAGGTGGAAGCCTATTTCCGCTATGTGGACGATATCTTCCTAATAGTGCCTAACTCAATTGAGCTCGAATTTCTCCTAGAGAAATTCAACTCGGCACATCCAAATATCACATTCACAGTCGAGATTGAACCAGAGGACGGGTGTTTCTCTTTTTGGATATTGCCATGAAGAGGAAATCAAACGGTCTGATTGAGAGACGAGTCCACCGTAAAGATACTTGGAACGGACAATACATCCATTTTGATAGTTTCGTCCCATTGAGCCAGAAACGGGGGCTTATCCGATGTCTGGTAAACAGGGCGCAAAACATTTGTTCGCCTGAAACACTGGAAGAGGAACTCGAAATCATCCGGCAAATCCTTGCCCAAAATGGCTACCCAGAAAGATTCATCCGAAAAAATATGCAGCCGGAACATAAGAAAAACCAGGTAGCTGGTCCGAAAAAGAAACCGGTCTATGTGAGCTTGCCATACAAAGGAGAATGTATAGCCAAGGTCATAGGCGAACGGATCCGCCGTGCAGTTGAGGGTACCTACAATGCAGCCCAACTCCGTATTCTCTTTTACTCACAACGCATGATCTCCCTGACAGTGAAAGAAAAGTTGCCGAGCCACACGTCCAGCTTTTGTATCTACTCATTTGGTTGCTAGTGTCGAGCATCCTACATAGGACGTGCGACAAGGCGCTTGACTGACCGCATTAGGGAGCATATCCCCAACCAACTGACCGCTGGCATATCGCATTTGAACAGGAGCTCGATAGCGGCGCATCTCCTCACCACAGCTCACACCGTCCGAAAGGAAGCAGCCTTCCAGGTGATATATCGTGCCAACCCACATCTACCTAGACTGGCCCGCTTCCACCTTCTATGTGTCTCCGAAGCCATAGCAATAAAGCTATTCAAACCCTCATTATGCCAACAAAAGAAACTCAGTCACCCACTCAAACTGCCCTGGCCTGACAAGTTTTGGCTCAGTCCAAGTTGTTCCAACAATGACCCCATCATCCCAATTACCCCTCAGCAACCCCAGCCCGCCGTGTCCTAACCGAGACAAGTATGTGTTAATTATCGTTGACCTTAAAATTAGTCTTTGTTTCTTTCTTTTAACCCTATTTATTTATCTATAATTCATATCCCGATGTAAATGGCCTGATGCGACTCGGCGAAAACAAGACCTTGTTTGCTTCCTTGCCTTCTCATGACCTCTGGGATTTTTACACGACTGAAACGCAGATCACCCAATGTTTAGCTAGGTAGAAAGGAAAGACATCAAACAGCTTAAAAACGACCGGAACATAGTCATTTCTCCCGCAGACAGAGGGCGAATGACGGTAGTTATGGATAAAGCTGTTTACATCGAGAAAGCTGAAGCATGGCAGCGGGACATGACCACCTTCCGACAGGTCAGCGAAGATGAAACGAAACGACTAGAAAAAAAGATTAACGCTGCTTTCAAGAGACTGAGCTTCAAGACACAGATTACGTGTGCTGAATATTTCCGAATGAAACCGGAAGATTCCTCAATCCCGCGATTCTACGGTTTACCAAATGTGCACAAAGAATTTATCCCACTAGGTCCAATCGCTTCAATGCCTGGAGCACCTACGCATAGATTGTCAAAAGAACTACCAAGAAAACTCCGAGAGGCTCGGACCATTACGTTTACTCGAAATAAGAATAATACGTGCTACATAAGAAGGACATCAAATCGCAATCTCAACATCCTCGGAGTTCCAGAGCTGACAGGCAATTCTGAGGCTAACGAGCGAGCTGAGCATGACTACAGGCAAGGGAGTTTTCTGGTTGATATTATTTTCGTTGAAATGGCTTTTGTCGTTGATACTTTCAGAATGTCTTTCTCAGCGAATTACAAAGGTAATGGGCCACGTCCACTAAATACGAACTTCCTGATGAGTACCATGGTTGATACTGTACGTTCGAACTGGAAATGATGGAAACACAAAATCCCAAAAGGTGTAAACATTAACGATTACAGAAATACTGATATAAATGCAGCCCACTCTGCATCAAATACTGTCCGGATTGATGAATCCCTATCAACTGAACCAAGAAATGAATCTTCAGCTGGGACACACAATCAGCAATCGAACGCAAAACCACCCCAAATGACTCCCGAGTGTGGACTGAAGCCAGATAATGGAATCCATTTTGGTCCAAAAGATAATTCGATTTGCGCCTCTCAACCTGGAAAGAACAATATGCAACTTACCTTCTCAAAAACAGATAATTACCGACTCTTCCGGAGTCAGCGCGACAATTATGGTTGTCTACGATTATGTCATCACACGACACCATCCATCTTTACTTACCAATGTGTATTTTATTATGTGTCATAATTGTTTTATCGGGTATTATTTTACATAAAAACACAAAAAACAAAAACAAAACAAAAAACCCAAAAATCGCATGCAGTGAAACTACAAAAACAAACTGCTATATGGTGCATTTGCTTTTTCGTATTCCGCTTGCCCGCGTTCCAGCTTATCTGCTTTTCCTGCTTCATATTGCTTGGCACTTTGTCTGGCTCCAGACTTGCGCTTCATGATGATGATGATGATGAGCAACTTGTAATCCGCTTCGGACTCGACTTCGCTTCATACGAACCGACGCGCGCATACCCATTTACCACACAGAGCGATCGATAAATCTTTTCACCCCGGCGTCATGACCTTACGAGCAAAGCCCAGTAATGGGGGTCACGTGTGCCAAATTTGTAGAAAGGTGGTAGGTCACAAAACCCGACACGCTAGTTGCATTATTTGCCACGATATGTGTGTGACGTTACCCTGACTGCTGATGCTATTACAATTATCAATAAAGACGGAATGCCTGGAGTTTGCTATATCTGTCATTTATGCAGAATTGAACCTAGAAACTGTACAAAGACGACTGCGAGCTCACAGACTGAAACTAATATGGGAATGTTGAATTTAGAAGACAGCATACACAGAATTGAATGTTTGTTAAATGACTTATTAATTAGCAAACTGAAGCCTAGACTTGAGCGTGCAGATCGTGTTTCATCTCCGGTTCTAGGAAGGCAGAATGGCAAAAAATGCGTTGATCAACATATGAGACACCCGATCTTTAAATTCAGCACAACTGAGCTGATCCCATAATCCGCGTGCTTTATAGAGGTCTGAAACAAATGAAACAAATTCAACACAATCCGCGAATCTAAAGCGAGCCGTTAAACAACCAACTGATCCCAAAACAGTTAATGCTTTGGAGAAACGAAATAGCATTTCCACCAATCGTAAGGCACACTCTTGGAGTGTCATTTGTACTGACGTTCCAGAGGCCGAATACACTCTCTTCAAAGACGGTCAAAAGCACGACGAAGAAAAACCGAAGGAACTGTGTGAAATTATGAAACTTGGAACTGTAGTGCCGTTAGCATTGACTCGTTTAGCTAGACGGCGTATTTCACTTCATCAGGATAAATCCAGACTTTTGAGGGTTAACTTAGAAAATGAGCGTGACTGGGAAAACGTATTACGACTACTTAGGTCTAACAATTCACTGAATATTCGTAATCATGCTGATATTCCATGGTGCGAAACGAGGTATAATACATGCGACATAAGAAAGACATTCAATCGCAATCTCATCATCCACGGAGTTCCAGAGCTGGTAGGCAATCCTGAGGCTAACGAGAGAGCTGAGCATGACCACAGGCAAGGAAGTTTTCTGGTTGATATTATTTTCGTTGAAAAGGCCGTTGTCGTTGATAATTTCAGACTGCCTCCCTCAGCAAATCACAAAAGGTAATGGGCCACGTTTCATTTGCATATTGACCTCGTCGGTTAATGACATCATCGAACGGATATTTATTCATCCTAACGACGATCGATCGCTTTACAACATGGTCGATTGCTGTTCCGATCAAAGACCACGTACTGAGTCTGTAACAGGCGTCTTTGTCGAACACTAGATTGCCTATTTTGGCACACTATTTATCATCGCATCCCAACCTGGCGCTCAGTTTCAATCGACATTGTTCCGAGATTTGACTCAACACCTTAGCTGTCATCACATACGAACCACCGCCTACCACCCGAACGTGAATGGATTAGTTGATGGCGCCCCACCGGCAGCTCAAAGCCGCTTTTGCTGGTCATTCCGATCCTAAT
>JACCGJ010026065.1:0-11296 GCA_013407085.1 Atriophallophorus winterbourni | reverse complement strand
GAACTGACCGTAAAATTTGATATTCCCACCTCGAAAACATCTCTATGTCTTCTTCTATATAAATGGCGGAGGGTTGTCATCATCAGCATCATCATTATCACAGACAGCATTACACCGGTAGCGCGTACCGAATGCTTAACTGTCACACAACCATGAAAAAGTGAAATCCTAAAAGATGGGGAAGGGTGGGACTTAAATTGCTACGGATTCTATAGAAGAGTAAGCAAAAACGGAATGGGAAGAGGTGCCTACACCTCGAACGAAACATGCATTTAAACAAGTTTCCCGAACGAGTAGAGTGACATCAGTATGGCAGATTCCTTGCGGCTTTTACCGCCTTGCTTCATAACAAGCTTTTCTCGCCACTCCGCTTGACAACATACACCATCCGTCTACACAAATACTAGTTCGAAACGCGAAGAGACCAGCGGATACGCATAGCTGATAAGCGGCAAAAACCTAGAAACCGGTCCTGTGCTTCCAGTGAGATTTTAGCGTTTTGGAATGGTATTCTACTTCGAACTATCCTGGGGTTGTAATAACCCTCGCGGCAATACGCCGTTCGATCAGTTGGGGCTTAGTTTAGTCCCTTCAGCTAATTATAAAGTAGCGAGTAGACGAGAACTTCGATTCGCATTGCACCATCCGTCTACACAAATACTAGTTCGAAACGCGAAGAGTCCAGCGGATACGCATAGCTGATGAGAGGCAAAAACTTCGAAACCCGTCCTGTGCTTCCGGTGAGATTTTAGCGTTTCGGAATGGTATTCTACTTCGAACATACAAAGTTAAGCAAACACTCCAAGAAGATGCTTGGTGCCAAACGGCCATTAAATACGGTTTCTGGACATATCTTGAAGCGTAACGAACCACTGCGATATCTGATCGCGTCAACACCAGCCTAGAAGACGCGCTGCGTCGACTTTGGAAAGGTTACTAGTAAGGTTTTTTAACTGTCTATGTCATGTGACGGTTTGGCCACCCCGAGATTTACGCCAATCTGGATGTGGTGTCGCAAAAAGAATCTGTTTCGGAAGTCGGTGGTCCGGCATCCGTAAAATGTGACCCAACCAGTGTAACATATGCAGGTTGATTTGCTTCCCTATACCAACATTACTACCGAAAAACTTATTTTGGAGAGCATCGGTGCGTATGTAACAGCTAACTCCTAGAATGTTGCGGAGACATCGGTTGTCAAATACTTGGAGACGCTGGATGTGTTCTTAACGTAGGGTCCAGGTTTTGCTCCCATACAGTAGCACAGCCCAAACTGTCGCTTTATAGACCCTACCCCTGAGTAACAGAGACGGTCCTTACTGACGCCAGAGGTGACCTAGTTTGCGGAATGCTACGGTCGCTTTAGAAATGCGTGCCAAGACCTCGTTATCTAACGATGCAGAATTATTGATACAACTACCGAGATACGTAAAACGATCTACAATTTCAAGAGCCTGATTGTCAAGTAATAAAGTGCTGTTCGATATGTCGATGTCCTGCAGTAGAACACTGCACTTAGAGGGTGCAAAACGCATTCCAAATGCGGGCACAATACTAGATAGCTTGTTCAGTATCGCCTGTGCATCTGTGTACGAGTCGAAGAGAAGAACTATATCATCAGCATAATCCAAGTCAAGAAGCTTGACGCCTGGCATTATGTGAACTCCGAAAGCTGGGGCACCATCGTTGCACAACTCCATAATTGCATCAATTATAAAATTGAACAAAAACAGAGAAGTCGGGCATCCTTGTCGGACGCCACTTGTGATGTGGAATTTGGGTGAGACATCGTTGTAAACCCTAACGCATCCGGATGTATGAGCATAACATGCACGTAGTATGTTGATATACTTTTGCGGAACGCCTTTGCACAACAAGGTGTTAAACAGGACATTTCGATCGACTGATTCAAATGCTGTCGATAGGTGTGCCGCAGTTCTAAGATCCGTCGAAGAGTAAAAATATGGTCGACACAGCCTCTACCAGGTCGGAAGCCAGCTTGCTGCTCTCGGATCTGTGATTCCCTATGCGATGTTAATCTTCGAAGGTTATGGACGTTAATAATCTCGTAATGATGGGAGTGAGACTTATCCACGATGATTAAACCATGAGCTTCGCACGCCTTTTTAAAAATAGTTATGATAACCGATTCGCCCCAACTCGGAGGGACGGATTCTGACAACCACACTTCACGGAGGAGATCGCCTAATGTGCCAATTAGGACTTGGCCACCTTCTTTGATCGAAACAGGCAGTATGTTATCGGGGCCAGCGACTCTGAATCGTTTCATGGATTTGATACATTCTTTAATTTCTAAATCATTAAGGGGATCTACGCTAACAGGCCAAGGATCACACTGCTTCAAGTGAGGGAATGATCCCGCTGCAGGCGACCAGCTGAAATCTTCTTCAAAATGTTCGGCCCAACGTGAGAGGCGGCGATTCTTGTTAGTGATAAGAGTACCGTCTATTTCAGCGATAGTCTCATTCACTCCTTTTTTCGTGGGCCCAGTCGATCGAATGAGTTGGAAGAGTTTTCGCACGTTACCCGCATTATTTGCTATTTCCATTTCTTCGACCTTATTTAGCCATCACCTTTCTCTGTCTAGTATTAAGCTCCGTTTAAGTTCATTCCTCACGCGTCTACGCTCTGTATTGTGCCCAGGACCGTGTGGTATTTGTCATCGCTGGTGAAGAATTTCTATAGAGCGTTGTGAAATCCAGTGAGACTTCCGGGTTGGTTGTGTAGTCTCACGGGCTGTTATAGCTGCGGCTCGCATAATCACAGCTATTTTGTTCCACCTTTTATCGGCAGTTGCACACGGAGCAACTGGGAGTGAGTTACTCAAGGTGGTCCTATAAATGTCTTGAACTGCAGGCAGAGAGAATTTTTCGACCACAGTGCGTTTCCCATCCGAAGGCTTCGTACCGGAGAACTTTAACGAGAACCTACATCGCACAAGAGCATTATCTGAATCTATGTAGGTATTCCAAAAGGAGTAGCAGTCCTCAATGTAAGCTCTTCAGCGAGTACTTATGGCGATATGGTCGATTAAGGCCGAAGGTTGGCTTCCATCCGGCGAGCGCCATGTGGCACATTGACATCTTTTATGGCGAAAGGAGGTGCTGCTAATTAATAATCGAAATTGTGCACAGAATTGTATAAACCGTTCACCGTTATCTGTGCGCTGGCCTTAAAGACCTAACAAGCCACCTAATTGTGATTCAGATGCATCTAAGAGACCCAGTCTGGCATTCATATCTCCCGCTAAGACAACGATATCTGAGCTTTTTGAACGTCGCAAAATAGCAAAGAGTTCGTCATAGAACGCGTTCTTTTAGTCCTCGGAATTGGTGTTAGTCGGAGCGTAAGTTGCTACAATAAACAAGCATCTCTGATTGGAAGATTTTGAGTTTGATCTAATATTAGTGGCTGGTCTAACTGCGCACATCCTGCTATTGCAAGGGATCCAATCGATTAGACAGGATTCGGCTCGCGAATTCAGCACTATACCAACACTCGCTTGTCCTGAAATGACAGCTACAGAATCGCCGGAGCAGCGCAAAAAGTAACGAGTTGAAAGGTTTGGGGCAGTAAATTCAGTAATTATAGACGGATCCTATAAGCGCGTTTCCGATAAACAGCAAACATCAATAGATAGACTATCTAAGGTAAGAGCCAATGCAGCTCGCTGGCCTATTTGTCTGAGAGTTCTAACGTTCATGACTACGATATGAGCAGAGGTCCGTGGTTTTAGAAAGTGATCTGTAAATTCGCCAACAGGAAATGTTCGAAAATGTTCAGCGCGGTGTTTTTTCAAAGCTAGGATTGACAGACGGAGAGATGTTAAGAGTGGATGGGGAAGGGGAGGGGTCAGAAACAGTTTGAAGAGTAGGGCCAGCAGTAGCTTGTTTTCGCAGCAGGTAAGGTGACCCTGTTTATCGTGCGCGACGACTGATGCACTATGGAATTGGGTTTCGTAGTAATAGTCATGGTCATGGTTGTATGCGGGCTGAGATACTACCAGGTCGCCCATGCCTAGACAGAAGAACAATTAGGGTTCTCGACCAAAGACATTGGCTAAAAAGCCTGACACACAAGGTAGCGGGTTAGGTTGAGATTGTGTTCGTCTTACCTCTATCCATTGATCTTCCTGGTATAAGTGACTCTTAAGGTGCTCAGAGAGCACCACCCAGCATAGCTCAGTGGGTCATAGAGGTACACAAAACATCGCACCACGTTAAGGTCCAGTCTCAGCGCGATGGAGGGTCTTGTTTTGTTTGTGTTTGTACCGCCGAAGCGAGTACGATTAACTGCATGTTTGAACTGCTCATAGTTGGTTGCAGCAACGACTGTCCCCAGGACGGCAATCCATGTGTTCACAATCCAGGTGGATAAGGTGCACTTCGCAGCACTTCGGCACTTCTGCACTTCGGAACCTTCATACGATCACTTCGCGTTTCGGCATTCTTCATGAGCGTGAAATACTTCGACAACTCAATCCAATATTCTTTCAACAAGATTCATCTTGTCATCAGCAAATCATACCTGATTCGGCGACACTCGAGCGGGAACCAGTCAAGTTTATTTCTACGCATTTTATAGCTCAACGGTTAAGTGCCGAGAATCATCTTAGTTGATCGCAGCGTTACACACGCTTCAGCGCATTGCACATTCGCTTAGTTAGTGGGTAGACAGCTAAAAGTCCATACAAATGGATGGGTCTGATGTGCGCGCCGTATATTACCTTGAACGAATCAGTGGTTATAACATGAAATGATCAGGGATTTTCCAAACAGAAAGCGGTTTGCATTGCCAATTAGAATCAGCTTTTGTTTTCAATGAGTCGGACACTATAACTTTAAGGTCTTTCTTATCAGCTACTGGTCGAATGGTATTGCTTTTGATGTAATATGATCGATGCGATCCACCATATTCAAGGCGAAAATGCACATTTTTGGTGGTTAATCGGGAGAAACCACTGCTTAGAACAAGCCACATTTTTGTTAATGTCTTCCGCAGTCCCTCGCATTGTTCAAGCGTAGTTGCCAAAGACCAAAATTTAAGATAGTCTGCAAATAACAAGCAGTTCGATGGAATCACAATTGGTAAATCAATAACAAACGCCTTGAACAGAAAGAGACCGGGGACGAATCCATGGGGGACATCGGACGTCGGATCTCTCGGCTCAGACAAAGCGTTATATACAAATGCTCGATTCGTCCGACCAAACAGAAAATCTGCAATCCATTCAAACAGAATGATTTTGATATTCCATGCCAATGAAATGTCATCATACACCACGAAATGTAAAGATGCATACTTAGTGGCAAGTTCTTCTGTTTTGTCCAAATATGAGTCAAGTGTGCTGCCTTCTACTACTAGTTCAAGAATTTTAGGTGACACTTTGGTTCTTCGACGTTTATATGCAAAATGCTTAATGGGAGCTACAATGGATTCCATCACTAACCGATATTAATATTGTTCCATTTTTCTTCTACCGGTATATGCACATTATTCTAAATGAGGCCTGAAATTTTCGTATGTAGGCGGATAAATACATCTGGCGTCAAACACGTCAGAACAGAATTAAGCCGAAACAGCTCTGCTCTAGCTCGTTTTGCGGCCGAAGCACATTACGCTGCCAATTTAAGGTACACAGTTACGACTGTACCTAAATCTTTGATATTATCAACAGTTTTGAAGGTAATACTAATGCTATTTGCGAAACGCTGAAGGTAGAAATAATCAACGGGAAATGTTTCAACAATCTGCTATGATGATATGATAGGATATGTTGTGCTTTGATTTTCCGTTTCTAGTTAATGTTTGAGAGTATGAAATGTAAATTTGAATATCTGTGTTCGATTCTCTTTTTCAACCTTACTCGTTTGAGATATTCATAATGAAAACTCAAAGCCTATCACACTGGTTAGACACAGGATTGTTTAAAATCTCCTAACGTACAAGCAATCCTAAACTAAATTCTGACGTTCTTTTGAGCTACTCCTCGTCGCTCTTTCATTAGTAAGCTTCAGTAAGCTGACAATATTATCACACGTGAAACAATGTATTACTAAATATCTCTACCAGTTCACCTGTGTCCCCTGCCTCTAAAATGAGACAGATTACGGTCATTCAATCGTGGCACATAGGATTTACCGATGTGAACTTTAAACATTCTACACACAAGGTGCTGGATCTGTCCAAGATAATGTGTATATTTCATTCAATTCATCTCACTTGGATTTCGGTTGCACTGAGCGTCATCAGAAGAAATAACGACGTAGTTGCTGTTTCCTAGTGTGTAAGCGAAACCTGATGACAGTCCTTTTATGAGATGATAGAATAAAATCCAACGTAGATATACTATACCGGAATGGAATCTTTGGTTGAAAACAGATACTCAGCTATTGGAATCTCCAAAGAGCACAGCGACAAAACTCGTCCTGGGACATTCTAATTATCCATACGAAATGAGACTTAAAATATCGAATTTGCATTCGGCTCATTACAGCACTAATCTTCAATTGGACAGTGTTAATCAAACAAATAATCCTTGCAGTCGTTTGTTTCATCTTTCCCATAACACATTCGTGGTCACCAATCTAAACTTTACTAACAATATAGCAGGTTGAACAGCCGCACATATGCATTTTCAGTTCGCAATGTGCAATGGTGGAACGGTTTACCTACTCACGTGGTACAATCTGGAAACATTGACGTTTTCAAGAAATCACTAGATGCCCACCTAAACAAGTATGTTTTTTACGTTTGACAATAATCTCTAACATTATTTTGATATTTTTAACCATCCGACCCTATGTACATTTTTGTGGGTCTCGTAAAGATTCAAGATTCAAGAATTTATGGTCACAAAAAGCACATAGATTCACAATTACCATATCATAGCAAATATTCGTTCAGGAAAAAGTTATAAAATAAACATGTGATGTCAAGTATAGTCCAGTTGAATACTTACCATGAGTCCATACACAGGTGTCATTAAATCGTTATGCAAAAAATAAGTATCTAAATTTCGAATGAACGTTTCGACGCTGGAAGCGATGATAAGAGTTTTGGGAAGGGCATTCCAAGCGAAACAGACACGTACACAATGAAATTATCGGCGATAGCTGATACGAGAGTGGGGAATTTGCAGTGTCGCTGAGTGGCTGCATGTATGTCGTGACTTACGGTATTCGGATAAATGTTTAAAGGATAATGTGGGGGTATTTAATATTTTGTATGTTAGTATCACGTTACTTCGAAGGCTTCTTTGAATGGGAGTGGGGAGTCTGAGTTTTTGCAATCGTCCCTCGTACGTTAGTTTCGGAAACCACTTACGAGTTTAGTCGCATGATGGTATATTTTATCAAGCAATAGTATATCCGTTTTTAACCACGGAGTCTAAGCTTGTGGTACATGCTTCATGAAGTAAGCTTTTCTATGATAATGGGTAAAGTTTCAGGCCAGAAGGTTCTGAAGCTTGTAAGCACGCTTGTTGATGACCTCACAAAGCAGGCTGTTCTTCAGGCTGCCACATACCCAGACTCCAATATTCCTTTCCGACTCGGTCCAGCTCAAAATCGTCTGCCAAAGTGATATTGGTACTGGAATGGCTTACCAATTTGCAACACCTTGCATTTTTGGAAATTTAATGGCAAGTATTTCCGTAGCGACCATTCACGGAGAGCATCTAGATCACGTTGCAGCAGTACACAGTCCGCATATGATTTTATCCGCGTCCAAAGTTTAATATCATCAGCAAAGAGAATCACCTTGCATGAGAGCGTCTCTAGTAAGTCGTTGATGTAAACCAAGAATAGTCTTGTAAAGCATAGCTTTTTACCCGCATATCATCTGTGCATAAATCTATGAATAGATGAGATCCAATCTGAATTTCGTACATATTCTGAAATGGAGATATTGCGAAGTAAACTTGTTACCACAATCGATGTCCAAATGTTAACAAATGCATCTTTATTAACATTTCAGCCTGTCCGTAGAAATCCTCTATTGTCTCCTATCCGTACTCGATCAATTAAATGTAGACTTGTCAAAATTCAATACACACATTCAAATGCAAGTCTTGAACTGGCAACTGTTAAATTTTCGGCGTGTAGTAGGATTGCGCGAGAACAAGAAATTTCTATCAATCTCTATCTGCGAGATGGTTTGCATAACAATCGTAGAGAAATATTATTGTCCAACAAATTCTCTATACACTCAGTTGCCATTTGAGGATATATAGCAGTACATCGTTCATTAAGACAACAGAAGATGTCCTGCAGAGTTTAGTTTGATCAAAATTTTTTATTTTATGAAATTCCTCCAAGACCCCGCACCCGGGAAAATTTGAAACGCAATTTTGTGTTTTTGTCAACATATGCATTTAACGAATAAATTGTGTCATGCCGACTGATTTTCGATATTCAACTAGGACGGGGTCGGCACTAGCCTAAATCCACTAGCCTAAATGTAGAAAACTTTCCACGTGGTAGATCACAAACCATACCTTACCCAAAATATATCTGACCAATGAGCGATTCATAAGCCGCATGATTTCAATTTCGAGAAATATTTAAGCATTAAATGCTTTTGCTTTGTTTGCTGCCAGGAGGTTTTTGGATGCCGGTTCTCTCATTTCAATATAGTCAGCACCTACGTGTGTGGGATTTAGGAATACTGAATGATTTTCACAGTCGGAATTCTGAAGTGGACTTAATTCGACGAAGATTGCTGCGGTGTTTTTCTCTGACGCACTCCTGTATAGAACTCAAATGAACCCTTGGGTTAGGAAAATAGTTCTTCATTTGTATAAGAATCGATTATCTTAAAAACGGTGTTCCGGTTTATAGGGTACAATAATCACAAGGCGTACGCTGTTAGTGATGAAATCTCCGTTGAATCAACCGCTAACCAAGAAATGAATGCTAGAGTATTTGCATTGCCCCTATATTCTATATTTCACAAAAGTTTTCCGCAATTGGTGTAAATGAAGCTAAATATGCAGCAAAATTTTACGTTTGAAAATAAAATAGAAATGAGAATTAAATATTAGTTACAGAGAATAATTGAGTGAAGTATTATTAAACGAACTGAAATACTGAAACTGCAACAAACAACAAATTTTCTAGAGAACACTGGCTTTCGATTATAAGAAAATATGCTTAGATGTTCAATAAACTGAAAATTCTGTCTTGATTACTCCGAATGTAAAGTCTATTTTAAATAATAACCGTTTTTACGCAGTTCATCGCTTCGCGCAACTTTAATTTAGCAATGCTTCTTCTGTAAAGATGGCTGAATTTTGAGCACGTATGCTATATCAAGTTTTCTTTGTTGACGCTGTTTCGCTATAGACATGGGCACAATACAGATCATGTTTAATAAGAAGTTGCTCGATTTTTTCAAAAGTGCTTTTTAGTAAGACTCACTAAAGACGATCTTGCTGTCCCCATCTGATGACGGCAGAAAGCGGTTTTGGGGTTATAAGGGATGGGGATGTGAGCACCGCAATATATTGAGCTTTCCAGCATATTTTATTGGTTCTCTCTCTGTTCTCTTTAGATTAATGGTAAGAAAAATACAACAACGAACAATGTACAAATTACACCAAAAATTATCGCAGAAAATATACACATGATATCAACGATATAAATTCGATTGTAATTGTTCAACCAGAAGTTACTTTTTGCAAAAGTATTTTAAGAGAAAAGGATAAAGGAGCTCCGATTTGTAGACGTTCTGGAAGGCAGTATGATGTGTTTCGTTCGAGTATGTGGGGAAGATTAACATTTAAGGATATCGTCGTACAGCATGTTGAAATTATCATTGAGTATAGTATTTGTAAGTCAGTAGTAAGAAATATGTTGTTTCCAGAATTTTTTAAGATTTTTCTCATACGGAACGGAGCTTGGGAGGGAGACGATCCTAATGCAACGTTTGAGCAACACGAAGTCTTTTGAAAGAAGTGCAAGGAATGGAGAGCATGAAGTGTTTAGAATATGATAATATCAAGTGGGCAAATAACTTAGAATTAGTGCTGAAATAACGAAGACGATTTGTGCTAAAAGTAAACCTATGAAATTTAGTAAATAGATAATCTAGATTATGGATCCAAGTAAGGTTGTTGGATATGGTGTCACCTAAATTCTTGACATAATTCTCTCTAGTCAGGTCTATATATTTAAATGTAGATAAAGTAAGACTACCGCAAGACTACTAGACTACTGAAAAATGCTTCGCGACGTTCAACACACATATTATTTGAAACAAGTTCGGTATATTTTTCGAGACTTACAGATAAGCATCTCTCTTCTGAGCATATAGTAATTTCGTCAAAAGCAGCAGAGAGCGGATTAAAAAAGATGTTTCTGAGTTCTGTGAATCTGATGAATTCGCCGTTATCGTATTTAGAAGTGTTGGTTGACGGCAAATGTGGAAGCACAGCCATGTATTCTGAATAGAAAATGGGAGAAAATATTGTTTGTTGAAAAACCGTGTGGCGCAAAGTAGATTATAGCCTGTTGAGATCAACGGACTTAGATCTGTCTGTGCACGAAGGTACGGGGTAGCCATCACGGAACACGAATCAACGGAAAGTGAATTATCAAGGTCAATTGTTATGTACAGTAAAACAATGTTGTTACATCAGTACGAACAGAGATCAAGCTTAGATTTCATTCACCTGAAAAATCCTAAGCAAGTTAAAAACTGCACAGACCATGGTGGGTGCTGCTCTCGTTAATATAGACAGGCGCGATCAACTTCAAATAACACACCACCACCCCTACGTGCCGTATAATCCCTCAATTGTTTTGGACTTGGCAGGTGTGAATGACATCTGCTGACAGATTAGCTCTATCGCGCAATCGGTACGCACACTAGGGGTCACGCAGAACCGTTGCAGAACCGGACTCCAAATAGTGTAGATATCAGCCCCATCCATTTTATTTACTACATACTTACCAGCATTTGTTATCTCAATAGCCTCAGCGTGATGTCGTTCCATGTATGTTTCGACCCCACATTATCACGTCTACGTTATCAAGATCAACGCTGCGGCCTGTGACCAGCACGTGTTCAGCTAGTGCTGAATCTTTGATCAGTGATTGATATTCACTGGAATTGCGTGGCTACTCACCGATTAGATTTTGTGTTCACATATCCTAGTACTACGTTCTCTGGATGTATTCCCGATATATACTCCGGAGAAACCCTTGCAGTTGATTTTATATACGCAATTCGTTACGCAGCCTGAAGGTTTCTTATCATTGAGATGCTCTCTACCACT
>JACCGJ010026060.1:0-51494 GCA_013407085.1 Atriophallophorus winterbourni | reverse complement strand
AAACCCTTTCCCTTTACCTATACTCCTGGCAGCCACCCGCTTGAATGGAGTACATCAAAATAGATCTCGGAATCTTGGTGCCTGGCACTTTGAAGAACAGCCTACAGTGCGAAGCCGTCTACAAGCGTGCGTGCAGCTAGTTAGGTTTACTGAAACGCATTTTCGGACGTTTCCCACCACACACTCGCGAAATTACTAAACACTTACATACATCCTGTCGTTGACTACGCTGTACAAGCTTGGACGCCATGGATGGAAAAAAATCTCGCTCCTCGAACGAATTTATCACAAGGCAACCAAAATGGTTACCGGATTGAATAATTTACCCTTTGAGCAGCGACTGACCAGACTTGGACTGTGCACCATCGAGCGCAGACGTATCCTACACGACCTCACTCTGACATATCGAATCATCTACGCGAAATCCCACCCTCTCAAACACCTCTTCAAGTTTCGTTTCGTTGTCCCCACAAGCAACCACCCTTTGACCCTTCAAATCCCACACTCACGATTGAATTGTCGTCGTCACTTCTTCGCTGTTCGTGTATGCTTCTTGTGGAATAGCTTGCCGACAGATATTGTTACCTCAGCGAACGAGCACATCTTCAAACAAAGGTTACGAAACCATATGTTGAGAACTACTGCGTTGGCCCCTACATATTGATGTCTCTATTATTTTAATGCACGGAACTACCGTCCATCCAAAGATTCTTTTCCCTCAGTCTGTGTCGCACAGCACAGAAGTGCCCCACGCTTGCACGTCCGTACACTTTGAGTCATTGAAGAAAACAAGCAATTTTTCGCTGACTAATCAAGTTTGAGAAGGCCCTCTCATTGCATTCTCGAAAAATTCAAAGCTCGTGAACATTACCACTGGTCAATGGTTCTACTCATCAACTCCAGTGTGGTTAGCAATAGCCCCAGCATCGCGTCTCATATTCATCATCATCACAATCCCACCTGAACACAAGCTAATATCGATCTTCTCGAATTTACAGTCTTCCGATCAGCATTCTCCACCGGTACCCACTCAGGTGAGTCGTATTCTCTGACTGCGCGTTTTCATATATCCCCTTTTCGTATCGATTTACGTAAGATGCTCAATTTTTGTTTTTCAGACTGCTAAACGAATGCGAAGTCCAAATTAAACATCAACTTCGACAACCTGAGGTTTATGTAGATTTTTCTTCATTTGACTTCGTGTATTGATGATACTTTTCAACTACTTGTAACGTCATGTAAACTAAACTTTTTACGCTGAGAACTGAAAAGGGTTTTCTCTTTGTTGTCACCAGGGTTTTGAAGTTCCTTGAATTTGCTCTAGCAAGGATCGTACATGTCTTTATGCATGTTAGTTCCACACTTGTCATGAGAGTGCATCCGAGCGTCAATTCTAATTTGATCGCCTAGGTTTCTTGCATACGAACGAATCAAAACAGACAAATGAACAACATTCTCCAAAGCTGCAACAAATTCAGCTACGCAGGGTGCACAGTTTATCCGTTGTTTTGCATATTGCAGCGAGACCTATTTGATCGATTGAGGTGTGAATATTAGAACAGTGTACTAACTCGTCAAAACGAGGCAACTAGATTTTGAAAGCTTATAAGATTCTCATGATCACCGACTATTGAAAAACGGCGATTATATCTTGTATTAAAGGTACAGCTCAGCCGTAAATCTTACGAAAACACTTTGTACTGCTGTGATTACCGCTGCTGTTCGCTTCCGTCAGCCGGTCATCCGTGTGCACAGAACAATACCTGTTCTATCACGCTTCATCCTGTGTCCCCAAAGCGAGTAGAGAAATGCCCAAAGCTTACATATTGCGGGCTTGGGGATAATTTGGTCAGGTCTCTCGAGGTCAAATAACACTCTGGTCCTGAAGACTGTTAAGTTGTTGACCCACATGAATCACGACATCCCCATTTTTGTCCAGCTGCCTTTTGCCTTACCATTTACACTTCTATAATCACCCGATTCCCACAATAAAAGCAAATTCCAATTAGTAATGTGTTTAGTATACACATAACAAAGAACAAATCATACGCATATCATATAGAGGTATATCTCGTTACCGAATCAAAGTCCTCTTCCTGTCTGTGCCGGTTGTCACTTGGATCCTATTCCTCTGTCGGTTTCCTGTCAGTTCTCATTCGACTGAACTTGACGAATTGCATATTGTTCGAAAGCTTAGGTTATCCATCTGCTCCTGTCTTCGGACAAGTTGTCCCTGGACTCGTGTTTGTGTGATTCTTCCGTAAACCGAATGTCTGCGGGTTCGCAATTGTTGTTTTGCGTCTTTCCTGCGCTTCTTGCTTTTGTGTTAGACCGGAAGATGATATGCTGCATGTCATTCATTAATGGCATTTCGCTAATGCAATTCATGCCTCTGCAATATCTTTTACAAACGTCTTGGTACCACTAGTGCGACATGCCCAAAGATTCCCAGCCTGATTTGAACTCCCCATAGAGATCTTTTGCAATTGGAACGTTTTCTATAATGTACACGTGACCCATGACTGCACAAATAGTAGGGGGTGTGCATGTATGGTATGAAGTCACAAGCCTGGTCCGGACAAAGTGCCGTACAGCCATAGACTGCACATGGGCTAAAATAGTGTTAGCTTGTTCAGCCCTAGATGTGTTGAAATGCGATGGATGTCCCTCAAACGAAGGGCATTCAGCTTTCGTTGGTGTTTGGCGTCACTGGTTCAGGTTTAATGGCCTGCATATAGTGACCATGCTCAAATATTCGTTCTATTTTCACGATTCTAACCATTCCAAGGTGAAGATTACAGTGCTAGTTCAACACTACGGAATCACTAATTCAAGTAAGAATAACAGCGTCTGGTTGAGAAAAGAAGTGTAGCAAAAAATCAATTTATTCTTTTACAAAAAGAGTTCACTGAGATTTCGCGAACTATTTCGCACTCGGATTCCAATGGTCGATGAGAGTTTCCTGTGGGTAAAGAACAATTCGTACAATTTAAAAAATTCTATACGTAAACACATTAATTTATCGTGGAACATATTGAGCAAACGTATGTGATGATGTAATTGTACTTATAAGCTTGTTGTTAATGGCAACGTTGGGAGAGTGTCTATAATGTTAATGCTGAATTAACCAATGAGAATAGTACGTTGGCGAGTGAATCGTTATGCTGCGTAGACACCCGGAATAAAATAATCTCCATGCGAAATAGGGGACTAACAGTTTACCGTATAATCTTGATTCATCAACACATCGCGTGCAATTTCACGGCGCTCTTTTGAGTACACAATTGGTCACGATTTGATCACTTTTTATCACGGATACCCTGTGACGCGAAGAAACCTAATGGTCATGACAGCAGGTTTCTGCTGGTAGCAACGAATACGCAGAGGTAATGTCAACGTGATCCAGAGTCCCTCTGAATCGGAACAATTTCAAACACGCTACGATCATAGAGGCAGCGAAAAGGGCTCCCGACCAACGTCAACGTAGGTAAACCCTGTGTGCAACCAATCCAACGTAACTGAAGATCTGTGCATAGTAAAACTGCACAAATAGTAGGCAGGTGTGCATGTATGTATCAAATCACAAAGTGCTGTACAGCCATAGACTGCACGTGGGCTAAAATAGTGTTAGCTTGTTCAGCCCTAGATAGATATGAGAACAGAAATGGCAGTGTGACTCCAGCGTGCTTCCGCACGCAGCGGTGGCAAATCAACTTAACACAACACAGAAGTATCTCATGATTGCACATTTGTGTACCGGCAAACGACACTACATCAGTTTCTGTGCTACCGTTGAAAATTTTCCCCACATCGACCTTTCCCCGGTTACAAGGCGAATGACACTTCGACAGGTTTGGTAACCAAAACTCTAGTCCGTATATCCTACGAGCGAGCTGCTTGGTGACAACGCGTGTTGAGACACGGATATCGCATTCTTAATAAAAGATACCAATCCCCAGTGATCGTTTGACGGTGAACGTATATGTTTTCCTAGAAACGCCGTTAGGACACAAGACTGATGCTTATATCCAGTTTTGTGAGAACTAAGTGTTACAGTTGCTGGGACTTCACCGACTGTATGGGTGCTCTTCATCAGCTGGAGGCTGACGCTCTACACAGTGCCTCCTAAGTGATCGGTCAAGAATAACTTCTTCCTAACCCTTAGGGCCAATGCTAAGAGCTTTCATTTCTCTTTTGCAAACGTCCGTGGTCGGCATCGACTAATCAGAGTACACATTTGACATTAGGTTATGGTGGGGATCTATGATCGATTGCGTTACCCATTATGTGAAACCGTATGTATGTATGAAAGCACAACCCGGATCCAGGTGAAGTGCCGCATAGTCATAGACTTCACGTGGGCTAAGCTACTCTCAGGTTGCCCAGGCAGTTAGGAGGAAAATAAAAATGGAAATGGTAGCGAAACCCCAGCCTGGTTCAGCATTCAGCTCACTACCGGCGGCCAATCAATTTAGCACGGAGTTAGCTGCACCGCACTGAAATATTGTACGATAGCACATCCGTGCATGTGAAACCGTAGCGTGGCTCGAGGCTCTTGGAAGGAGAAAGAGTTTGAACGTTTGTCTAAAAGGTCGTCATGCACACAAGGTCAAACACACATGAATTAGGGATTTTCAAAAAGGCGAGAAATGGCTCTGACAATTATTATGCGAACTCGGTAGACTGTGCTCGCATGTCATATTGACACCACACTCTTGCAACAAGAGTTTTAGTGGGTGTCCTTTAGTAGACAAAATTCTATGAGCCATTTTTATAAGCATTGGGAAACACGAAGTGTTACTTATCGAGTAGACAAGAAGACCCGATTTGTCAGATGCCGCTTAATTGTAAATTCGGATGAAGCAACACAAGCGGAGCAAATTATCATGAGTCAAGTGAAGACTTATTACAGAACAAAACGTTTATGATCATGTACAAAAGAAGAAAAAACCGTTCTTACCGAAATTGTGGACGATTTAATTGCAGTCCACGGCTGTTCAGCAAATTCGTTCAAATTTGGAAGGGTCACACGACACAGAATCAACCT
The DNA here is from genome assembly GCA_013407085.1 of Atriophallophorus winterbourni. Taxonomy (NCBI): domain Eukaryota; kingdom Metazoa; phylum Platyhelminthes; class Trematoda; order Plagiorchiida; family Microphallidae; genus Atriophallophorus; species Atriophallophorus winterbourni. Next base: position 46,447 of record JACCGJ010026060.1, on the reverse strand, counting down.
CTGAAGACGGGAGATTTTATAGGACACGAAATGATATTGAATTGGTATATATTTAATGACCATAAGGATGCAAGGTATTGGAAAATATTTGAGACCGATCGGGAATGCATAGCCATGAAAAGAAATTTTGCAATGAATCGGTTCGAGCGGAATTTTTCTTTTTTCTCTGCATAACCTGTAGGTTCAGTAGATTTCTAGGTCCAGCTATTCCCAATCTTTTTTTTAGAAATTTAACGTGCCATGGTTGTATGACGATTACGAACTCACACTTGCTACCGGTGCAATGCTGTCCATCATAATGATTCTGTGGGAGCTCTGAGAAAGGAGGAGGTTTGGGCTTAGGGCTAGCAACCCTATCCCGTAAAACCTACATTGCTACGGAAACGATGACAACAGATCCGTGGTTCGGTCATGTCTGCAGGATGGATCCCGTACGAAGGTAGCCATGCACTGGCATCCGCAAGGTAAACGAAAAAGGGGACGGCCCAAGGAAACTTGGCGCAGAACGTTGGAACGCGAACTACATACACAAGGATTCACGGTGCAGACGGCAACGGAAGCAGCGACAGACGGGAACCACTGGCGTGAAGTTGTCTTCGCCTCATGTGCCACCGGGCACGGAGAGGACTGAATGAATGAATGAATGAATGAATTTGGTACGTGAACTTCAAAGGCGCAATGTCGCATCGTGAATAAAGCACTCATACAACAACCGAGCACCTCGGTCAGAATTGGTGCCCCAAAAAGACTACGGAGAAATCCATAAAATACAGAACATGTAAAAAGAGCACAGACGAGCAGTTATTGAACCACTGCCGTAAAATGTGAAGGAATAAGCAGAACGCAAAGTGATCCAGCCAGAGTGAAAAGGTGTTCGTCACAATTCGAAAGCCTTGTAACGTAAAAGTGCTTAGCCGTTGAGTGGTCTTATATTTTCAACTCACACTACACCTAGACTTACCGTTCCAACGGCATGACGGTAAACAGCAAGAAAGTGAATGAGAGCTATGGGTCCTAAGCCACGCACTACATAGGTCTTACCTTGAACGTTGCCGTAGTAGAAGGAATTATCAAAAACCGCCAACCTTATTAAACAGTGGCTTCAATTTATAACTAAGTAAAATAATTGAAAACAATTTTATTGTCTCCACCTGATGACGGCAAACAGCTGGGAGATGGTATCTGGGATGTAAATGCGACATAAAACACTGACCTATCATAAGCGTTCCATCGCATAACTCGGAATCAATGTGATTCTGTTTTTGAGAGTCAGGCGTCGCTGTATGAATTTTATTTAGCATTTGTTTCGAAATCAAACTTTGTCAAAAACGCAAAGATCAATTATAATTCAGGACAATAAGCATAATTCTGCCATATCCTCGCGCGTTTCATAATTTTCGAGAGTATGATACCTAGTAATATGCGGCAATGGTTATATGACGCTACTGCTTCCTGTTTCTTGTTTGTTCTGCTAACCATTCATTAATAAAACTTTGTAATCTTGACCCAAACCCCCCCGTGGTGTGCGAGACGATATTTGCATAGAAATCGCAAATGTATTCCTGGCAAGCACACTCGAGCCACTTATAAATGACCAATGCATTTGGTCAGTGCTCACAATCTCACGTACACACCACAACCGGTTTATTTCAAATTTAAACAGTGTCTGCCTACTATTTATTTAATAGTAGCACAATTCATAAAATTACCTTTCCGATAGAATGCAAAACCCTCACGTGGGCGGCTACTTGAGCACAAGTGACACGTGGATCTTCAGCGGAATCGATCAACACACCAAACGCTGCATGTCTATGCTGAGGACCTTGGGCGTAGAGTAGGAAGTCCACACCGCCAAATGACAATCCCGGACGGACGACCCAGCCACGTGCACGGTAATACACGTAGGCGGCAAATCGCCGAAGAAGATCTGTCTGACGAGTTAAAAATTCACTCGACCCTGTGGTGATCGGTGGGGTGCGAGAAGTGGAGGGTTCACACGAGCCCGTGCATAAACAAGTCCAAAGGCAAATCTGTGATTCAAGAGCAGGGAAAATGAACCACAATGCCAAATACAAGTTTATTTCGTTAAGCGACAACTAACCGTTGGAGATACTCCTTCGACCTCACTCGGTGCGGGAAGCTGTATTTTTAAGCATCCAAGAACAAACATCAGAAATAGAATCTGAAACCAGAGAAATATAAATTAAAAGCATGGTTCGTCTATGTCTTAAATTGATCTTGTGTTAAGATGTACGTTATGGTATTATCAAGACCATTGGGCAGACCGCACTTGCGGTACAAAGACGTTCGCGAAAGAGATATGAAAGCTCTAAGCATTGACCCGGCTAGTTAGGGAGAACGTGCTCTGGACCACTCACATTGGTGGCATTGTGTAAAGCGTCGTCTGAAAGCTGAGGAGAAGCAGATACAGCTGTTGGCTGCTGAACGCAGATCACGCCGCCGGCGTGCATCTGATGCAATACAACCGAGTTCTGACTTTCGTTGCCAACGCTGCGGGAGAGATTGTTCCTCCCGAATCGGACTGTTTAGTCATTCCAAAAGCTGCAGAACATGAACATTCACGAGATTGTGATGTACATCCATGGTCGACATCGACCGAAGGAGGCCAACAATGGTATTATCACTATAAACAATACCCCCGGACGTAGAGAGCGGTAATTACTATGAATTTATCCGTTAGATTTGATGTGGATACACTCATTCCACAGATTGCTAAACATCACAGTTCCACTTCTAACTACTCATTGTGCCCATTTTGCACGTGTGCAAGGAAGGGAATTAAGCTTGGGCACAACTTTACGGATATACAATGGCAACGCAGAGTTCATTCTGGCCGGGATAGAAGCCCCTGTGACAAGAATGAGCACTTGTCTGTGTTCACACTCTGGCAACATGATAGTGATACTCTACTAACGTAGGATTACAATGGTAGTTAATAAACCACCCAAAGCACCATACATGTTACTGACTATTTATAAAGTAATATATTTGAATATTTATCACACAGAACGTCGTAATATCGTTCGTCTGTTGTAGACTGCAGTCGATTGGGTGGTATTCTCAATGTTATTGAACTGTGTGGAAAGGCGGTTTAGTCCGGTTGGAAAAACCGATGGTATGGTCAAGAATGAGATGTGAGGCATTCTGGAAACGAGATCACTTAGAAAACCGAAACCTACATCAAACGGTTTCGGTGAAACACTGTCGGAAACAGGAAATCGAATCAAAGCGGACTTGGTTGATTACATTGCACAAACTCATGTCTACAACGATTTATTCAGCCTTATTATTTCAAAAAACATATCAACTTCATTAAAGCCAGACTTAAAACGGTTTGTTTGAGTAATGTAACGTGATTTTTTCAACTGTCTTATCTTGAGTACATTTCCTTTCTCATACTCGAGCACTTATACAACATAGGCAGCTGCTAGCTGTTTTCCATTTGGATATTATTATCAGAGTTTAAAAGTTAGAGAGGATGTGTCTTGACAACCACAATTTCATCTGACGTCACCGCGTAATACACACATCGAAATACGCTGCAATTCGGTTTAACAAAATTGAAATGGATTCACTTTGATCAATTCGAAGCATCGATTGTTGCTTTGTCAAACAGTGACAGATGACAAAAAATGACTTGACTTGAGGGTGCTATGTGCCTCCGCTCGAGAGATTTGACACGTGACAGTTGCGTCACAGAACGTACTTCTCCCAGCGGAGTAAACAAGATTACGCAAGCAGTTTCACCATAGGATCCAACAGAACCAAATATCAAGTTGTGCAATGCTCGCTTCATTTGTATTGATTTTTACCATTGGATATTCCAATTGAGACACCTATTACTTGAGTGCGCACGGATGTGCAATCGTGCAGCATTTCTGTGTTGTTCCGCTAACATCGTGCTAAATTGATTGGCCAACGGTAGTGAGCTTCCGTCTGAAACACGCTGGAGTCTCACTACCATTTCCTCTTATCTGTCTAGGCCTGGGCAACCTGATAGTATCTTAGCCCACGTGCAGTCTCTGACTGTGCGGCACTTTGCCTGGATCAGGCTTGTGCTTTCATACCATGCCATCTTCCATTTAACGTGTGCAGGTTTATTTTCGTGAAACCAAAAGTATACAATGCCCCTTGGTGGTCAGATCCCGTTCGCTTACACACCAAAACCAGTTTCTGGCTGTTTGCCAACATCAGGTCGAGAGAGTGCTGAACGGGTTCAGTGAGCCTTGAAGTAGTGGAAACAGTTAAAACGCGCTCGTGGAATGTAACTGGTGGATGTGAACATCAAAATACTTTGGTCTTTTTATGCGTTTTGTGCGCTTGGCCAGTAATCACTTTGTTATTAAAAATTTGAAGATTGGGGTTCTTTGTGAGGACCGTATTGCATAACGGCATACAATTATAACTTTATCACTGTTTCAAGACTCACGGAACATTAGCTTACTGTCTACACGCGATGACGACAAACAGCTACAAACCGTTGGAGTTTGTAAATAACGGGGATGTGAGCACCACAATACATTGATTGATCATAAACATCTGGAGCGTTTGGCCAGAAGAAAGCTATTTGGCCTCAGAATTCCGACATTGCGGCGTGTGATAAGATAAACAAAAATAAAATCAACAGCCAAGTCCTTGTGCTGCACTTATAACGTCGGTCGCAGCCTTTTGTTATAAAATTAAAGTAAGAAGCGAATACTTACAATTCAGTATTCAAAAACACACGTGTAACAAGTTCGAGAAATAAAGTCCAATATGAAAGTACTAAGGATTATTCACACTGACAATGGCATCTAAAAATCATTTATCATTAGCCTGAGACGACAAAGTAACATTTTGGAGAAATGAAGCGGCACGATCATGGTAACATACCTCGACATCCATGAGAAACAACTTTTTTGCCCGGAGATCGGAATGAAGTTCAGCTGACGGTGGAGATAGCGAGACAACCGACGTTGAACTGAAATCCTCGTCATCGGTGTCAACATACTGTCTGGACGGGACGGAAAAGTATGATCATTGAAATCATAGATTTAAGTGTATGAATGTATGTGTGAATTCACACACCTTATTTAGGAAAAGTACCGCACATTCACAAATCGAACGTGGGTTTTCAATGGCCTGGACAGACGTGAGAATGAAATTAAGAATATCAATGAATATTCAGCGTGCTTCCGCATGCAGGTTAGTACCGGTGATCAATCAACGCTGTACGGTATTGGCGCACACAAGTGTACGATTGGACATCCATGAAAACACTTTAATATAGCTAACCGGGAAGACATACGTCAAAAAAGAAAATATTGTTTGGCGCAGAATCCTTCAAGACAACCAACAATGCGAACAGAAGTTCTTTTTATCACGCACATCACTGCATATGAGTACGCTGTAAGAATAGACAGAAACACCCGTTTCACAACGACGTATCGTATAGGCGCAATCGAGGATCGCCTAGTTGAGATTGACCATCAACCGCTACTTCAACCGTTTTCCGAACCCTTTTCTCTTGTGCACCGATCAGAGAACGTGGAACATGATATTGGATTCGGAGGTGTGTCATTCAGTGCCTGAGGAACGACCACCAGGAACGATGAGTGATTCAACGAGAGCTCATTCTGGCATTGGCGCTTGTTCCGGTTAATGATACCCTCCATAGACTCTTCAAAAGCAATGACAAGTTAACTCCCACAGAGAACGAATTAGCAAGTAGACAAACGGAAAGGCGTCGAAACCTTCCCAACCTCATGACTTGAGTAATGTATACAGACCACGCGACTGGCGTAGGAGCAAGTGGCGAGCTTAGCACAACACTGAAACGCGTATAGAACCTTGTGCGTGATAAATCTCGCAAGGCTACGGTGAATATTTTTTTAAATTATAATATTAATTATTAATTAATTGATTGATTACTTATATGGCGTTCGCTAATCCTACGAGGTCATTGAGGGGAGCTATAAAGCAACCACGAAATAGAAAGGCAAAAGAGGAGTAATTATAAGAATTTCTCTTATATTGCCACGTAATAAGGGCCCGATTTTGAAGCATGAAGCAGTAGATGTGTAAAGCTTTACACCCACTGGCTGCTGTAGCGATTTTTCGACTGATTGGTACCCATTTTGTACCATTGCCGGACAATGTTTCCAAAATGTGGAACCGGGGGTTCAACGCTTAAAAAACGCGCCTGTTGTCACGTATGAAGTAGCCAACAAACCATGTCAAGCAGCATATGTACTCACATTATAAATGTGACGCTGTGACAAAAGCGACATTGTGTAAACAAGCGCTGTACACTAAGCTTTCTATTAAGAGCGAGCTAACTATGCACAGATAATTCTGACATAAGCAAACCTGATGTAGATTGGTAGTGAGCGGTGATCGAATGAGTCGCTTACTCAGCGAGAGTTCAAACAACATTTCAACAGGGGCTTGAAACCATACTTAATATTGTAGAGGCGTGAAGGTTTGAGTCAAGGCCTACGGTTCGCATGCACAGCAGCTGCCTTGACCACAACGCGAGCTGCAAACACCGAAACGTCTGACGAGAACAATCGCAAACAGACAGAAATCCGGGTTGCGTAACAACTGCATGAACGCGGTCCGAGTGACCACAGGAACAAATGGAAAACAGCATCAGCTATCGAACAATAGTCGGTCAAATGAACTCAACCTGATGAGGGTTTGAAAACGAAACGGTTGGTGCAGACAGGCTGATGGCTTTGTCGTGGTGATGATAATTACTTATATTTAATAGCAACGCGTGCTTTTCTCAGTCATGTGCGTAATATAGTCTTGACACATCTGCGCCTTCTGGAATTATGGGATTCGGAGGTTGAACATGAATAGTGATGGTGGTTGACCTTGGGTATAAAACGTAACACGGTAGGCATGAAACGCCAGCTGACGTGATCAAGTTTGGATGGAGTGTCCTGTGGTATTAGACCTACCGGAGTGTAATTTGACCTCGAGTGACCTGACCCCCCTACCATATGACTACAAAACAATGTCAGTGCCGACCCCAGAACTTATTGCATGGACCATAAGTGTGTTGTGTGATACATTGTTCGGAAACCAAAACGAGATAAAAAATAACACAGTGAAATCGTAAAAACCTGTATATTATAAACCATGAAGCTTGAGGCTTGCACACGCTGGCATATTTTACTTGTGCCCTTGTACAAGCATCTCTGAGAATCGGTTGAAACTCTCAAAACAAATTGCAATGCGAAGTAAACAGTTGCGTATGATTCAAGAGAGAGGGGAGATATGGTGATTGCGGTGGAAAACAAAAAAGTAGATTTGACTGCTTTGAAGTATACAACAACGAGCTACATGCTCATGTCAGATGATATTATACTTATGAATGAGCACCGGAAGCGATAGTCCAATAAGGTGTCGCACAGTGTCAAAGACTGTTTTTAAACCGTGAATTTCTGATTCCTCAAATGAAGGTTAAACACATGAAGTGGCCTAGGTGACACTACAGTGATTGCTTGCTTCAATCGTCTTGTCAGTGGCAAGAAGTAGGCAAGCAATTGGATGGAGAGCCAACCGAAACAAGCGAATGAACATAGCACAATATTATTTGAAGTCCATGAAAAGAAGATCAGTTCGAGAAGAAGTTACTATATGTGAGATATCCATGATGCAGCAATAAGAGAAGGATTACCGCTAGGTAGTGCTCAATGACCACACCACTCACAGGTGAGTCGACCCAAGAGTAATTCGAGGAATAAGTGAGAATCTCTCTACACTTTGAATGCTCTAAAATCAACTAGAAAACATAACAGACAGACGAATGAGTGGTAAAAATGTTTGAATTTAAGGCTGAAAGGATTTGTATAGCGAACCAAAAGGTTTAAGGCCGGTTGAACCTAACCGCGGTAGTGGAGTGTATGTACGGAACGGAATAAAATAGCATGTAAATCATTATAAACAGACACGAAGAAACCGATAGGCACAAGGTTGACTCATTCCATATGATTCTTTACAGGTTGATGCAATCGATTTTACCAGCCGCAACGATCAATGAGACAAAATGAATGACAAGTGTAGATCACATGATAATCGAATCACGTAAAATCAACTCACAAATGTGCCTCGTGGGTTGGAACAGCTGGATTGCACTCCTCGTTGGGTATGTAACCATAGCAACCCTGGAAAGGCGGCATGAAGAATAGTGAGAATGTGATTGTAGCAATACGATAACGGAACACATTATGGCGTTCAAATCAGTCTCTGACTGTGCGGCACTTTGCCTGGATCAGGCTTGGCTTTCACATCACATCGTTTAGAAGGGATCGCAGATGTCGGCCGGAAGTTGTCGGAAATTCGAATGAATTTTTATAAAAATCGAATCTAATTGAAATTCGTGATAGATATGCATTCAAATACGGATATTTTTTGAGAAATTCGGTAGAGAAAATCAAGCACCGTTTTTTGAGCACCACGATCGGTGTATACTACTAGAACCCATCGGCAAAAGCCGCAAAAATATTGCTGGAGTAAAGAAATGGAGTAGGTGGTAAGATGACGCTGTGTAGGAAAGACAGTGGAAAACGATATTCAACGACGGGATCACATATGCGTTCGACGACACTCCAAAGCCGATGCTTATGCTGCATCAAGGACTACAAGAGGCTGTTGACAGGAATCAAACTAAATACTCACTAATGAGGAATTGAAAGTCGCTTCCCGGAATAACGTGCAACACAAAACCACATATCCATCTTTGGTTTGTCTATCCAGTGATTGATAGATCCAACTACCTTATCTATCTATCTATCCATCCATCTATCTATCTATCTATCTATCTATCTATCTATCAACCTCTCTATCTATCATTTATTAATCCACCCATCTACCTATCTAACCTAAATAATAATCAAAAAATATAAGTCGCTCTATGTAGCTTCAGTGGATCATATGTCCATTCGGGGTACAATCATCTTAAGGCTAACAGTTCAGACTTAATTCATTTAACAATCATCAGAGCACGACCCCAAAACAATAGGTAACGTACGTACGCAACGTCTGCGTTTACGGGTTACCATAACTACGCGACACAAAGGTATTCAGATGTTAGGTGAATACGCGATAACTTTCAAAATTAATCACTCCAAGTGAGCTAGCCGAAAATTAACAGATGTAAAGATCAAACGAATACATAGATGTGACTGATAAACGGGGTCGTTACAACAATGAACCACAATGTTCAAATACAGAAACACAAAGCAATTCTGTGTCAAGCGCTCAACACGCTTGAAACTCATCAATGTAGTGTTTGTACCCACATCATTTGTTTGATCAAAATAACTACTATTCACACAAATTCTCATCAGTAACGAAACGGAACAGAAAATCAGTGTTTGTTTGCTTTGGAGAATATGATACGATCTCAATTAGCCAAACTGTGCCAGCACCATTGTCAATTTTGTTCAAAGCCGAATGGGCCTGATAGCCTACTACTTCGATCGCGAACGAACGCGCGATTAGGACATTTAGTCATGTGAAACGCCATCAAACATCTTCGGCAGGAATCGAACTAAGGAGGCCAAAACACCAATGAGGAAACAACTTGCCACGAGATCAAATAATTTTTGCGCAATATAGTGGGTGAGGAACAAACAAAGTTAAACAGACACAATGAGTGACCTTGGATCCGAGAAATTATTAAAGTTTCACTGGTATAATATTGAAATTAGTAAATGCACGCCCTGTGTAAGGAGACGAAAGACGTTGTTTGGTTTGTTGCTATCAACCTCCGGGTGGAGGTTATCATGATCTCACGTCACTGTGTTTGGTGATGAAGAAAGACAATTAAGACGCGACAGAGCGACAGTCATTGTGCTCCGACGAGCTACTTCGTGGCCACTTGCTCTTGCTCTAGCATAAGTAGCCCGAAACGGCTTGCCGGCGTTTTATTACTAGGGAATGGCATTCCTTGTTAGATACCCACCCTCGTTCTTGTAGATATAATTTCATAATAATCGGGTAGCATTGGAATAACGATATCAAACGCAGCTATAATGTTGCCTTTGATAAAGATAAAGAGAACAAGAACGAACAAGTGAACATACACTACCTCAAAGCGCTAAGAACCAGTATTATGGCCAATGAAGCAACCAGAACGATTCCAACAACCCTACTTCGGTGTCAATTCTAACGTTATGAGCCATAACAAAACAGTGTCAGATATGAAAATGCTACGATAATTACCCGTCTTGGAGCTACAAGTGCTAATTGTGATTTTATTAAGTAGTCGTTGTTGGATAAGCAGGAGCCAACATAACCATACTACGACAGTCTCGAACATGGTATCCCAGCCAATGGAGAAAGATGTTTCTCCCCAGTTTTTTGTCTTGTATCAAGTGTTGTCATTCTCTGATGATTCCGTGTCAATTTTTCAGCGTATTCTGCCTTCGTATAGTGATCATTTCTATTTTGTCTCTAATAAGCGGTTTTTAAACTGATATATTTTACTGATATTATTACTTTTTTTCGAATCAACTTTGTCTAAACATTCATTTGCATGCTTTTCCGTCACACACAGATCAGGATCCGCATGCACTTTGTCTACATTTTTTCAGATTACAAATTTCGAGTTAGTTATTAACCCTCAATCATGTCAAAGAACAGCTAGTGGAATGATGATTATCTTATCTTATCTTTAGTCGCAGTGAAATTACGGAAGCTCTGCAAAAACATTGTAATGCTGTCTTCTCAAACGCACATTCGACGCCATCACAGTTGCGAGAACACTCTAACATCAGGCACAGCGGAGCAGGTGTTACAGGTCATGGTGTTAAACCATTGAACGCGAAAAAGGATCTGCTTTGATTCACAAGGAATCCTTCCAAAATTAAGTTTTATCTAACGACAAACCACCATTGATGGCTTCATACTCCGTGGCGTATAAAGTATCCAAATCCAAGAAACCCCATGCAACTGCAGACGAGGTGATAAAGTCTTGCATTGGAAATGGCGAAAATCATTACATGTACTGTAAGGGGTATGAGAGCAGAGTGAAATATTTTAGTGGTGCGGGTTAGTAGAAAGGTTGGAAGCCACTAGTCTAGAAGGCCAAAATGCACTTCGGCTCGAGGTGCACTAAACACCGAACCAAAGTAGATAAGGTCACGCGGACAGTCAAGAGAGTGGAATGTTCAAGAACGTGAGAGAATGCACGAATCATGAAAACAACCAGTCCAAAATGAACCGCTCCGAAAAACCAATGGGGGTATGGAGCATAGCCATCACTACCAAGTTTCGGAAAAGTTGAACAAGCATTTGGTTGTTATTTGTTGACTTGTAGGCAGTATCAGCATAAACTCAGATTCATCCATCAAATAGAATTAGCGTTGAGAGACAGTGCTGTGATTCAGAGTATCACGGTATTCATATCGGATTAGCTATCGTGGGGCATCTAGGGCACACAAATGTAGCAGCGTATGAACCACCATGTTCCATTTGAAGGAAAAACGTATAAACCGATCGTGAAGCCGAATATGGTTGCAGAAATTGATTGAGTGGCAAAAGAAGACGATTTATCAAATATGCTCAAACCAGCTAGGCTGTGTGCCAAAGTTGACTAACTAACGAAAACAGCTCTATTTCGGAATACCTTATTTAGAAAGAGCAGGAACTAGAAAGCTAAAATTTGGAGCAAAGACGTTTGAAAACAAGGTGACAAATCAGATAGATTTATCATGTGACAAGAAAAAGATGCAACGATAGTTTCAAGCAAGACAGTTTCACAAGTAACAAGAAGTGCTGCCCGGCAGGGTGGTGTATATATCTACGAACATTGTGGTAATGTTTGCCAGTCTCGTAGCAAACTGACTTACCACACCACAAAAACAGAATGTTCGAGTGGGTGACCTTCTTATCGCAAGATGAGTATAATTACCACTTATTTGAAGGGCTCAGATTCGATTAATAGATCAATCAATACGAGAAAACCGGTTATAAAGAAATATATGTTTGCTCGCGTGACAATGAACCTGATTACACCCGACTGACGCAAAATGTGTGGAAAAGAAATAAGCACGAGTATAAAATTCACCTCGTTTGAAAAATCTCTTTCTGATTAGCAACTCGAACGATGAAGAGTGAACGTTGATAAGAGAAGCACGAATCAAGAAGGAATTGCAATTACACTGGAAATGCGTTGAGACCTCCGTGAAACAAAGAGTATATGGGAGGAAGCGTTTGAAGAGTGACAGCAGTATAACCATGGCAACTTGAAAGTAGAACAGGACGCAGAAGCTAAGGACAAATGCCTTGAGTGACTGGTCAGCAGCACTTTGCATCTACCCTAGCAACGCGTCACCGTCCCAATCTTCAACAGCCTCATCACGATAGGCAGCATCGAAGCTGAACAGCCATACAATTGTGACAAAATGACCAGAGAGATGCACGGCGTACCAGTCAATCGATAAAATATTAAGCACAGGCAAACATAAACCACGAGCCACCTTAGAGAGTTAAAGCTTCCAAACATATTTTATGAACAGTTCGGTAAACATTTAGTAAAAATCGAAGCAGTTCATCTCAAGGAAAAAAGCAACTTTATTCCATATACTTGAGCTCCTTTTGCACCACGCCTCGCATTCATAAATTCGTTATCCAGCGTTGATAATCAATAACAATGAAACGCCGACCTTGATCAAATTGCAGCATGATAACAACGACATTTGAGATGCTACAACTCATGCAAATGTGACCTATCAAAACCGCTAATGGATCACGTGTCACTTCTAAGCGACATGATAGCGTTGCTCAATGATTCAGCCAAATGGTTTCACCCACGCATTTAATAGTTGAATGCGTTGTTTTTATCTATCACATAATTGGTAGTAATCGATTCAACTGGCACGACAGACTGTAAATTAAGGTCTGCTACGTCTTGTATGTGGGGCTGTGGAGGTACAGCAAGTAGGAGCTTCGACTTTTAATCAGATCATCCAGGCTCTAATCCCCTTTTGATTACGCGTTTTTTGGAAAATGCTTACTCAGAGGTGAAATGGGTACCAATAATGGTTGGGGAAATTACAGCGACAACGTTACACCCCCCATGTAGAGCTGTGTGCTAAATAAACCGGAGACAAATACCGTTCCAACGGACCACGGCGGAATGAAAACGAAGTAAGAATGCATTCTGTATAAAACCGTGCAGGCGAGGCATGAATCGTTCGTATTGTCCAAATGTAATGTGGGAACAAGCGCTTACGCAGTGGTGAACGATAGACACGAATAGAACAATCCATTCGGTTGCTCCAAGGTTAAGTAGTCCGATCGCACTAGGTCGAGTAAACTTCGTCAGATGGACAAAACAAGAAGCACTCGTGAAGAATGTACGCTCGACTCAATACATGCGTATCCTGAACGTGCTGCCTCTAACTGACGAGTGCAAGCCGCGCGAAACCGTTGGGGTGTATGATGGAGTTGAATGTAAATTTAGACATTTTGCGAATAAGTTTCGTTCCTCATCACATCCGATAGGTCCCAATTTGAAAGCTCACTGCGCCTTATGGTTAATAGTACAAAAATAAACCGACCAAGAAGAGTGCAGTGGGGAAGTGGGGAAAAGTCGTTTGATTTATTATATGATCAACAATTAGTGAAAGATCACCTACAGTACACCATCTGCGTTACCACAACGGAATGCCAAGTATTTTGACTAAGAGAACCCACGAAATTAAGAATAAATAAATAGGTGCAAGCGGAAAGTGTGAAACGTAACGCGCGAATGATGTCTACATTTGTGATACGTGAGGTTAGATACTATCGAGACAATTACGGAGGTCATACTTTGACCTGAAGCAGAATTTATTGCACGCGAATCACAATGACCTAACGAGCTCAAACGTGATCGCCGTGCCGAAACAATTGAGCTAACAGACAGTTTATGAGGTGATTGAAGTGAATAACTGAGTGAGGTTACGACACAATTCAATAGAAAGAAGAGGACAAGGTAAATATATGTTAAATTAAGCAAGGTGATGTGAGATAAAACTAGAATGAAGGACACATTTTTGAGAGGAATAATTGAGATTCGTCTGCGCAAGAAGTCATCGGTTGGAGTAGAAGTGCTGTCAACATCCCTCTCAAGTTATTGTAATAGTGTCGGCGCTTAATGATAGCCCATCGTCGATACAGGAAAGTGATGATGACGATTATCATAAACAAGTTAAGATTGAAGAATGGGCTGAGCAATACACTCGAGATACCTACTCGTCGTTGAAGTATTGCAATTTGATGAGCATCTGTTACAACTGCACGAGAAGAGATAGTCAAAGTAGCATCAAAGCAGATAGTAGCCGGTTCGGCACCTTCTTCTTGAAACGGAATCGGAAATGGTAATTCCGTCGGAAGAAACGCGCTAGGCTTCAGCCGCCCCAAAAACGATTCAGTATTATGATTGTCAGCCTGAAACATAAAAAATCCGATAAAAAGCAAGCTAAAACATCAAATTAGGGATGGCGTGATTAGCTATCAGGCAATCAGGGTTTACCAGTAATGACGGTCATCACGGGTAACCAAATGCTATTAAACTCAGTACGATGTCAAACGCTAAATCTCACAAGGATCATGTCGGGAAGGAAAACCCTGATTTTAAACCTCCGCTGCCTTGTTGGATACCTAATCGCGGGAAAGGCTTCGGGAGAAAACCCTGAAAAAATCTAGAGTCTCGTAGATGGTTAGTTGGTGCACACCACTTCTTTCTTGCAACTCCCTGCGGCCTTGCAGGTCGCACTTGGTTGCGCAAAGGCTAGAGAAGCTGACTCGAGCAAACGCCGAGTGGTGCTGGGGACGCCGCTTTTTAACCCAATTCCCAGCACTCTTCATTGAAGCCGACTCTTCCTCCCGGAGGAGATAGTCGCACAAAAGGAGAGAAGGTAGGGAGGTTTCTTGCGAAATATCAACACCATCACAGAAAGGCCATGTGATGTTGAAAGAGTTTTGGGAGCTACAGTTGAAATAGGTGTGCAACCGTAGATAGTCAAATATTCGTGATTAGAAGCGGTTATAATGAGACCAAACTGACTATTTCAGAAAACTACTTGGATGATAAAATTGATAAAGAAGAGCCCATCGTGTATCAGGACGGGAACAGCGCTCTTTTTAGTAATCAGAAAGGATAGATGTGAAGCATGGGAACTAAAACACAAAACTTCCAAACTAGACTATACCTCTCCATCATTAAACCGACACAGCTACCGTTTGCTTGTGCTATGATTGCCATCGTTAGCGAGCCATCTAACGATATAGCTGTTTCCGAAGTACCTTACTGGACAGCACAACCCCTTTTTATCAGTTACAATATACGCGACTCCGGGGAATGAAACATTTCACTCCCCAACGTCATGATCAGCCAGTTATCGAAATCCCAACCCCGACAACTTCACACGACCGAGACGACGGATTGTCCAATATGAAACTATGTACAACGAGAAAGATCATTTCATGTTATCATCAGGCCTGGATACTAACGAGCAAAATGAAGACTGAAGATTTGTCCACACATTTTTCGTTATTATATGTCCGCCAGGATGGAATAGTAGATTCCGAAGGTTAAGTCATCAAACTAGATGGCATCATTACGGTAATTGGGTGCCTGAAAGGTCGCCATCTAACTGTAACATATTTTTCTGTCTGCGTTACGTGTCAATTCCAGCTGTGCTTGTAAACGTAAAGGATACTTGTAGGTATAACCAAATCGCATGTTTTGATAAAGAGATTACGTTGTTCAATGCCGCATCTCATACCGCGTACTTTCGGTGAAAAGAAGAAAGCCCTGTTCTGAAGTGAATTCATGTCCCTCGCAATCTGTGTAGTCGTATCATCTCACAGACAATTGTTCTATTGGTCTCCTACACAAATGTTACTTGCCCAGTTAACGTAATACACTTCGCAATTCCGGTAAATGATATTAATTTTTTCATTTATTTCGAGACTCACTGAATCTAAGATTGTGGTCATCTCTTAAGCACTGCAAACAGCAAGAAACTAGTTGGGGAGAGTGGATTTTGAGAATTTGAGCAACTTAATATTATTTATTCCGGTTTTATGATAGCTTGCTTCTTTTGGGAGTATAGAGTGTGTAGTGTTTACTTAGACTAGTGTGCTGATGACGAAAATTCCACAACCTACTATGCAAGCTCGATGAATACCGAACAAAGAATATCAAATACAAAAAGGTCTAAGTTTCATTATTCGTTTGATGAATAGTGCTTTTTAATGTCCAGCAAATTATTTCAATTCGAAGCAGGTAAAGATTTAGTTCGAAAACAGGAAAACAATAAAAGGCAGAGGTGAGCAGCAGAGTTAATGAAATAAACAAACAAAAATAGCACTATACATGAACCACATTCATCTACCCATAGCATCGATCGCAATGTTAGTCGAATATAGATTTCAATTGTGAAAATTGATCGAGTCAAAATCGCGTGTGAATGTTACGGTAAACTTTCCAAACGCAAAATACACACAAATGATTTCGCGCTGCATGCATTAGGGTAGGCGTAAACAGGAGGATTATGTTTACTGAAACTTAGAATTTGAGAAGCAGAAAACGAAGCCGCTAAAGGATTGCAAATTAAATCGAAACATTTGGCCAAATCACTCAACGTCAGTCTAGTCGCGAAACGTTCACAACCCACCGACTCAGCTGTGCGAACACTGAGAAATTAACGTCGGAAGTAAAAAGGACAATCGTCCTGAATGCAACGGACTCTGATCATGTTCCTATTCAACAGTCATAATACAACGTAACACACGAAAAGTGCCAACACCACGATAGAAGAACACAAGCAACGGCAATTGGTGAGAAAAGTTTCGCTTGTGACAAACTAAGGGTGATGCTCAGAACAGGGAGAATGACAATGTAGCATTCCATCCACCACCTGTGCTTGACCTTACCTCCTAGAATCCCGTCGTAACCCAGAGGGCGTTTATTCGCGTATACAAGGCATGCACTTTTACATGTGAGTCGGTGTCAAGTGACAGTCGCCGCTACGAGCAATATAATATTAACGTGGAAATCGAGTATTGATTTAGGTCTTGTCCAAGCGACTTGACACACCCAGGCTTTAGGGGTAAGGTCAAGCAAAGGCGGTGGGTGGAATGCTACTTAGTTATGTCCCTGTTTCTTGTCTGACGAAGATTGTGTCTGAATCAAAGCTACTTGATCCCGATAAATCCATTTATCCAGATGATCAGACTCAAACATTTCAACAAACTGCAAACCCCTGATCTTCCGAAGAGGGCAATGGGGTCGATCCACGTTTTTACATAAGTTCATAAAACGGTTTGTAATTGCACACGAGCCATCTGCAAATAAAATCTAAACAAGCGATTCTATAAAGCAGGAGTTCTAACTAATCTTGATAAAAGTCGGATGGATGTGGGACAAGGTCAGGAAGCTGGTTTGGTTTTAGAACGAAGGTTTCTGATTAATGATGGTTCAAAAGGGATTGAGTAAATGGTGAGAACCTGGGAAATTAAAACAAAGCCGGTCGACAGAAAACGAAACATATGCACTCAATTAATAATCACCACGCAAAAAATCGAGTGAATTAATGAGAGCACAAGTGTAAAGCTGTTGAGGACTGTAGTGCAACGGATATAATATTCTTCGTTGGCGATGTAGAGCAAATAAGTAACTGCACAAACTCGATTGTTTGGACCAATGTTGCGGAAGCACAAAAGTCACTTCGACGGTGGTCAGACAATGGCCTTGAAAATTAAACAGCTGATATTGAGGCGCTATGCCGATATAGCGATTATTAGATTGAAAAAATAACTAAGAATTCTATACAGAAGCGAGTTCGGGGTAGAGAACAGTTTTGAATTTTCGGGTTATTTGTATACTGCTAAATGAAAGGACGACGAAACCTTATAACGGCCCATGGCAGTAAAAACAGCGAGGAGGATATTGTGACGCTAATGAACGGCTTCAGAAAACATTATCGAACACGTTTTAGTCGACACTATATTCCAGTATGGTTGTGCTTAACTCTCTAAACATTCCATTGAACTCCGAGCGCACCTGCTCTGTCCGTGAAGAAATTTCGGCTTTGCCGTAGTTGTCCGGCAGTTAAAAATCAATTCTCCATCATGATGTGATGATGTCTTTGACTATAACTGACAGTCACGATCCGCTAGCCAACCGCAAAACACTCATTCAAACGGATCACACGCGGGGCAGAAAACAAAACACATTACAAAGAAGAAACAATGTATTGATATGATTCACATATATGCACAGCCAAAAAGTATGTTGGGATGGTTAATTTGTGGTGAAACGTTCAAGGCACGTGAGGTAAACGATCGGGAATGATTTATTCCTAAGGCTTAATCAACAAGAAAGCATCATATAGTGTGTGTGTGTGTTCGAAACACATGATCGATCGACACCGAATAAAAGATGCAACAAATAACAAAAAGTTACATGAAATGATGGAACAGTTGGAATGTGAGTGCAGGAGATGAAAGACACAAGGGATTGGGCTGATTTTATCCTAAACGAAACGAAATCAAATTCAAAGGGTCAAAATAGCGTAATCTCAGTTCACGGGCCGAGTCCACTCTTAGGTGGTTACCACCAGTCGGTGGATGTCGCGATCGGGGGCACACTCATACCGGCTTCCGATGGCGGGCCACCTCCAAACTTGCGAGTATTCGCCGTCAAGGCAGTCAGTCGATCTAGGAACGACTGAGATTCCGCCGGGGCGCGCGAAGCAGAATGTGTCCCACTGAACGACATGGTTCGCTTGCCGAGACCTTTGTTGACGGGTTCCGATCCAGCGGTAGGTCGCTCCAGAAATTCGGTTAAACCGGCTGTCAACAGTCGAACGCGAAGGTCCGCCAAATCCAAACGAACGGAATCGAGATCTTTCTCTGTGCAGGCGGACTTTTTCAGTAATTCCTCGTGCTCGCCTTGAACACGTGCCAGTTCGGCTCGAGTGACTGCAGAAACAAGTGAAGCGACAAGGGGTTACATGAGAGGCTGCCATTCTCGCTCTAGTCATAGGTAAAGTTGACGATGTTGCATGTTGGGCAACACATTCTCAGCGGCTTTACTTGCAATATCGGAAATATAAAACAACCACAAAGAACAAAAAATCTGCCATCTGAGGAAATGAAGATTTTGTTTGTGTTTAATCTTCTACAGAATTTGTAGCTATTCAATTCCCACCCTTCCCCATCTTTTAGGATTTTACTTTTTCATGGTTGTGTGGCAGTTAAGCATTTGGTACATGCTGCCGGTGTAATGCTGTCTCCGATGATCAGTTAGATTAATATCAAAAGCTCAGGTATGGTCTGGATTATTCGATTGGATATACTTTGAACCCGACGGTCGTAAATCGTTCAAGGTTCATTTTTTCTCTTTGGAACGCACATGTAATTTATTAAACTGGTGAGAAACGCAGTGGTTGTGATGATGACGTCAGCTTTACGACAAATCGAACATCGGGCAGGACGGAAGCAAAAACGTTTGAGACCACTACATGGCGAGTGACGGGGAATATCAGTGCACTGACAAATCACGAGTTCAACGGCGATGCAATGCAGCTTCCCTCATTGTTTGATCAAGCCAGGCCAATCGCAAAACCAATTGTACTTTGTGAACAAGTGCAGAAACCATAAACCATACAGAAATCGATACGTAACGCTGCATGACTTTGACAGTATGTTTCCATGTATCACACTGTCAAGGAAGCGCAATTGCGCCACGGTATTGTACTGCGCGGGCTGCTAAATTGATTTACCTCTCGGAATAATCTGTATGCACAATTTTTGTCCCCATCAGGATGTGCAACTGTGCAGTATTGCTGTAGTTTCGCAGAGGAGTCTCACACTGCCATTTTCTTTCTTTTTTCACAGATCAGTGCAACAGGATAGTATCTCAGCAAACGAGTAGTCTCTGACTGCGCGGCACTTTGCCTGAATACCGGCTTGTGACTTTATCGATGCAGACATCCGGATGTTACCGCGTACAAAGCAGATGACTATCCCTGTGTTCCGTAGCACAAAGTGGTAGAAGTACGATAGTTTCACCTACTTGACAGGCTTCTGTACTTATTTTTAAAGGTTACTCTCGTTACATGGGAACCTGACAGTATCCAAGTCCACATGCAGTCTATGACTGTACGTCACTTTGCATGACTCAGGCTTGTGATTTATCATATACTAACCTACAAGATGTCGCTATTCATGCTACAAGTAGATGTGAGGAGAAATTAGGATTCATCATATTTTCAACAATTTAAGAGGGCAGTGAAACACGAAACATTAGCATCTCAACCACAATTTGCAGGACGAACAAAATCTTCGTATGATCACAATTCACGTAGGCGTCTAAGTTTACCATTAGGCGCATCAACAATATGGCTAGATCAGATGACTTCTTCAATACCCACCCACTCATTGCAGCTTTCATTTGCGCTCATCAGCCAACCAGATTTCGAGTGAATTCCACGACAGTGCTATTCTGTTTTAGATTTCATTCATCTGTCATGGTTTGATTAATTATAAGTTATTTGGCATTGGATTCGCTTTCACTTGACAGACGGATCAAAAATGTGTTAAAACATCAAATCTGAGTCATGCCAAAATGGAATCAAATAAGGCAAACCAGAAACCGAATAATGCGATCGATTGAGTAGAGGTTGTGAACAATTTAATCACTGACAGCACGAAATAAAACATCATACAATCGATCGCGATCAACTACCAGTCAACCATCACAAAAGATTCTAGAAATTGACGAGGGTGGAATTGAAAGGCTACGTATGGTATGAAAGCACAAGCCTGATCCAGACAAAGTGCCGCACAGTCAGAGACTGCACGTGGGCTAAGATACTGTCGGCGCTGCCCAGGCCTGTGAAGCATCCTACTGTCATTTCTATTTTCATTTCTTATATATGTTTAGGCCACGAAAACCTGAAACCACCTTGGATCAAGTGCAGTTTATGACTGTGCGGCGCTTTGTCTGGATCAGGCCTGTTATTTCATACATACATACATACATTACAAGCCTGATTAAGGCAAAGTGCCGCACAGTCATAAACTTCACTTGGTCCAAGGTGCTGTTAGGTTTTCCTGGCCTAGACAGTAATGAGAAAGAAAATAGAAATGGTAGTGAGAGTCCAGCGTGTTTCGGCATGCAGCTCACTACCGGTGGCCAATCAATTTAGCACGGTGTTAGCCGCACAGCACAGAAGTACCGCACGATTGAACACCAATGTAATATATACATAAACATATATACATACATTCGTAAATACATACATACATACATACATATCTACATACATTCATACACACAAACAAACAGACCTACATATAGAAAACATTAAAGAGAGAAGCAAAGCAAACGCTCAACTTAATAATGCGGTCGGTAAAACTGTGTGAACGACTAGCACGACATATTGCTTGTGGCTTTCATGGTCTCACATCCCAACAAGCGGCTCTTGCCACTCCAGTACGTACGATCGGTGACATCAACTAGTTTTACGTAATTTTCCAAAAATGAAGTATGTATGTATATGTATAAGAGCACAAGCATGCAAAGTGCCGCACAGTCATAGACTGCATGTCAGGTTGCCAAGGCCTAGACAGATATGAGAACGAAAATGGAAATTGTAGTGAGACTCCAGCGTATTTCAGTATGCAGCTCACTACCGGTGGCCAATCAAAAATGAAGTAATCTACAATGAGCAGTGTCGGCCAGGGTGAAAGTGCATTTTGAATTGGTTCGAATACACAAACATGATATGAAGAGGAGTACAATGCACAGGGAAAATCAAACGGTTAACGAAAGACGGAAAAGCACCAAACTGACCTTGGGCGCTACGTTCAAGCTGCATTGCGTAATTGACCAACTCACGATGAGACATTTCTATCGATCAAAAAAACATGAAAAGTGGATAAAGGGTCGTGCCGAAGACACGTAACGTAAACAGCATGTGTGTGTGCGGGAGCAATCTGACAGCCGACATAAGAAGTGAAACATTATTGAGCGTTTCTCAGATGTAAATAAACCCCAAAAACGAAGCCACCTTGGCATAAAGATTGCTATCGTTCACAATGAGACAGGAGGTGGCATTTTATAAAGTTTCTTTACGAAGTGTAAATAAAAGCCAGGATAAACATACACTAGAAAAATAGGCAAGCTAGGTAAACTTGTAAATGCAACACAAACCAAAACAGAGTACGCGGGAGACAGAGGGGCTGACCGCGTAACAGAGCAACACAAGGTAGGGCAAGCAGATAGTATGACTGGGATTGGAAATCAAGAGATTAGGCATTTCCATACTCGGAAGATGGAATTCAACACATGCAGAAACGAAACTGAGAAGTTAAAATATAAACGTATGTGGGCCAAAGCCTTGCAGAGGAAACGTAACCATGGTAATGTGAATCCCAGATGTCTGAGTTTCTGTTGTAATGAAAAAACTCCTTGTACACGGAAAGGTAGCTTTCGTTAAAATGGAACAATTTGCATACTGATCCTAACGGTGGGATACGACGAATACCTAGACCTAGAACGCTCGTTAACACAACGTAAGCATTGGTTCGCTCAGAGTGCACGTGAAGCGTTTAGAACGCACTCGACTGTATAACATGTTGGGCGTCGCAGTCTCCACCAGGACTGGCAAATAACTGGTTTAAAGCAAATAGCGTTTATGTGATTTGAGGCTGATGTACGTATTCAGAGTCACCGTCACATTGCGTAGAGATGCAGAAGTTGGAGAATGAGACGAGTGCGGAATTCGGATAACGGAAAATCTGCGAATCATTAGCATCAGTGACAACATGACAACCCTTGAAAAATTTAAAACGATGGAAAAGGTCGAGACTAAAAGAGTTACCGAAAGCACACAAAAACTAGGATGAGGTGCCTACAAATGGAATGTATTTAATCACGTTTCATAAACGAGTAGAGCGCCATTAGCACAATAGCTTCCTTGAGGATTTCATGGTCATGCACCATAACCGGCTTTCCACGTCACGTCACTTAACACCACATTACGCACACACACACACCAAGAATATGCTTACTTCAAGACTGTCACTGAAAACGGCTTTCAGATATCCTTAATAGTAATTAGCCATAACCAGTTCGGATGGTGGCAGTGAAAACCGCAATCAAGGTGTCGCTCTATTGGTTCCCAAATATTAATTGAATGCATGTTCCATTCAAGGTGTAGACACCTCATCCCAGTTAGTTTGTGCTTATTCTTCGATAGAATCCATAGTCGTTTAGGATTTTTTCACGTTTGTATGGTACGTTCTACCTGGGTTATGCTGACTACAATGATGACCTCGGCTCGGAAGAGGCTGTACGTGACAGATTAGTCCCTTCAACTTGTGTATAGCGATAATATTAGAAGTGTCTGGACTATGTTGAGGGGTAATTTTTAGCAATCAGATACCAACTGCATTCAAAGTCAAGCATGGAGTGAAATCACGTGATTCAAACAGGTGACCAAACAACGAAACATATCAAAACGAATCGCTTGACTTTACAAGGCAAGCGTCACCAGAGGTTTATAAAAATTATACACTTGGCTGGGTAACAAAATGCATGCAAAACAGTCTTCAGAGACTGTGAGAATAGCAGAACATCGAGCACGTACCTTCCAACGGTTTTTTAACTCGCTCCTCCGCATGTAAGCCCCAACTGGTGGAACCACGCGTGCTTAGCGGCGATTCGCAAGAAGGTTCTTTACTCGCGAAAGCATCATTCCGTGTGGGAACAGTGGTAGTAGTGGCGGTGGGTTGTCCAAAAAGGGCATTCGTGTTGCCTGGCAACCAAAAAGGGCAAAACCGATATAACAAATGGGCAAACACGTTGGAAAGCAGTCACACAATTGTGCTCGCAAAAAACCCAAATTGATGAATGAAAGGCGTGATTAATCTTACCCAACTTCTGAGTAGATACTGTTGGCTTCAGATTTCGAAGAAATGTTACTACTTTCTTCGGAACGAACAAAAGAATTTGTTTTCATGAAACCCAGGGCGTTGGAAGTGCTTCATAATGAGCATTTACATAATGTCAAGCAGTGAATATAACTTAAATATCGATATGGTATGGTATGGAAGCACAAGTCTGATCCAGGCAAAGCGCCGCAAAGTCATATACTGCACGTGGGCTAAGATACTGTCAGGATACCCAAGCCTAGACAGATATGAGAAATAAAATGGAAATGGTAGTGGGACTCTAGCGTGTTTCCGCATGCACCTCACTACGCTGTAAATCGATTTAGAAAGGTGTTGGCCGAACAATACAGATGAACTACACGTTTGCACATCGGACCAAATGACGGATGACAAAGGGTACTGAAGTAATGCGAACTCCACACTCGCAAATGTCGTTGAACACCACTACCGGAGTAATATGTAACACAACAGACGTGCAATCGTGTAGGACATGTGGACATAGCAGTGGCAACATGGCTAAATTATTTTGCCAGCGGCATTGAACTGCATGAAAATCTTGTGCAGATGGAGTCTAACTGCCATCTTCATTGAAGCAATATCTGTCGGACAATTAATCTAATAGTATATCAGCCCGTGTGAACTCTCTAAATGTGCGACGCTTCGTCTATATCCGGACTTTTTACAGCACACACCTAAGAATAGAATGAGGAATATCACACACTTAAACTGGAGCAGACATGCAAGTTCGTTTGGTAAATGTCCTCTGGCGATGAAAATAAAATATGAAAGCAATCCGTTAGAACAGTCTTGGAGAACGTTTCAAATCTGAAACAGAAGCTTCGTCAGAACAACTAACGTAACAAAATAGCACACAATCTATCACGTATAGCTGGTCTGGCCACTGAACAGCCTCCTTCCTCCTTGTCATCGATATCTTTGTTCGAATTGAACTTACAGTGATTGTACTCATCAAAGACAAGCAAGGCTTTACAAATTAGTACACATCCATGACAGAAGCCAATCTTCAAAAAAAAACAAATGAGAAAAATTTAGAACCTTGCAGCATGTGTACGGATCAGGCGTCCGACATTTGCAAGTCAATCCACATAGTGAAATCGAGCTTTCACTGTGGCACGTAAGAATGTGTGTGTGAAAGCACAAGCCTGATCCAGGCAAAGTGCCGCAGAGTCAGAGACTGCACATGGGCTAAGATACTGTCAGGTTGCCCAGGCCTAGACGGATATGAGGAAGAAATAGAAATGGTAATGAGACTCCAGCGTGTTTCAGCATGGAGCTCACTAGCGGTGGCCAATCAATTTAGCCGCACAGCACAGAAATACTGCACGATTGGACATCCGTGCACAATGAAGCATAACCGAAGGAAGGAGCATGGGTTTAATCCCATGGTATGTTATGAAAGCACAAGCCTGATCCAGGCAAAGTGCCGCAGAGTCAGAGACTGCACGTGGGCTGAGATACTGTCAGGTTGCCCAGGCCTACATAAGAATGACTTTTCCCCATCAACCCATTCCGCAAGCATATAAGACACGAGTAGCAGCTCATGGTCAAATCAAAACATGTGATTTGCGTTTAAGGATGGAAGCAAGGGAGTGGAGGACGTACCAGGAAAAGACATGCGTTGTGACTGGTCGGGCATCGTGCTGTCGCGCGGAGTGAAGTTGGCAATCGAACCGTTCGAGATGGGATTGTAGAGGGTGGAAGATGTGTCAGGGAACGTGGAACGGGCTAAACGAAGACCACAAACCAAATTAAATTGCATAATGATTATCATAGATTGGTCAAGAGAAAAACACTTATAAACGGAAAAAAACTGAAAGGGAGATGGGATGTGTGTATGTGTGAAATCACGAGCCTGATCTAGGTAGACTGCACGTGCGCTACCATACCG
This sequence comes from Atriophallophorus winterbourni, assembly GCA_013407085.1. Lineage (NCBI taxonomy): Eukaryota > Metazoa > Platyhelminthes > Trematoda > Plagiorchiida > Microphallidae > Atriophallophorus > Atriophallophorus winterbourni. The sequence continues at coordinate 20,568 of JACCGJ010026060.1, read as the reverse complement.
TCAGGTTGCCCAGACCTAGACAGATGTAACAAAGGGGAAATGGCAGTGAGACACCAGTGGCAAATCTATTTAGTACAGAAACAAAGAGGATTCAAATGATAAAGGAAAACATTAACAAGTGGGTGGGGGGCGGAAGCGTTGTTTGCCGAGACAGAATGCAAGACAGGAATACACCGAGGTGCACTTACGTTTGGGAGGAAGCGCAGACATCACACTGGAAGATAAGAACGAGAATACACATAAATTGCGTGGAATGACAAGCGTACACATAGAGGAAGTCAACAATATGAAAGTAGACGGGTGGACAAAGCGAAAGATTGTACTAAAGCCAACTCGGGTTCACATACGATGGTTGAATACGTCTGAAAGACAGGTCATCGTCGCTGCGAGCAAAGATTATGTCACATCGATATCGTATGCTTAACGGTCACCGGAGCACGGTAGCGGATGAATTAACAAGCTATAGGCGTCACTGGCGCAAATCGAATAGAAACTGATTTGAAGAAAACGGGCTCTGTCATATGTACACAAAAATCAATAGAATGGCGTCTTAGCGCCACCGTTTGCGCACGCTATACACAACATTGCCCATTAACCTGCTCGATATCGGTATGTTAAGGAGAAGAAAGCCAACGACCAGTCATTTTCGCCATATGGTTGCTCTCATAACCTGACGAGTTATTTTGCTCTGAGAACAAATCAACTGCGATCGATGATATCAATAATGTGGTGAGAGGAAGCACTTCCAAGTGCACTGCACTGAACCGGTATCGTTTGCGCAAATACAAGTATATCGTCGTTGTGCCAGAGGGATGGGGTGAGTTTTGACCATTTTATTGCGTGGATGTCTACAGCGGCATGGAAATGAACACCGTGGTATTTTGGGAATTTGTGTACGTGATGCCCCGCGCGCCATTGCTGATGAATGAACCAGAAACCCACTGCCGTTTCACGGGCATCACTGCATTCTAACCGATCTTGTTTAGGTGACGCTGATGAAATGAAATAGCTTTCAAAGTAATCCTTCAGCACAATCAATGCGGAATCTTCAGCGACCATCTGCTAAAAGCACACTTATTTCTATCTACAAACATTCGATTCTGACAAGATTTTTGTCAACGGGTCTTATGAGGCGGACATTGTATGCTTTCAGGTTATGCTGAGCTCACGGCAAACAGGGATCAGTACGTCATTCCGAAACGGATTCGCTTTGCGACGCCACACTTCGAATTGCATAGGACGTGTGGTGGTCAGCCGGTCACGTGGCGTAGGCAGCTCATGACCTCAACTCCTAACCATTCCAACTAGTCTTCCGGGATGGGTTGCTCGCGATCGCAATGGCTAGTTTCGCTTCAGGATATGTGCCGAAACCGGGTTCACTGGCGGTCTTGAAGTAACAACCTTCGTGTGACGTTTGCCTAATTTTACGTTGTCAAGTGAAGTGACGAGGAAAGCATGGCAATGAAAGCTGCAGCGAAGCTATCGTGCTGATGTCAATCCACTCGTTCACAAAACTTGATTGAATGCAAGTGTGTCAACCTCGTCACCGATTGGGTGTTTAATCTTCCACACATTCCGTCACTGTTCAAGTACCGTCCTTCCCCATCGTTTAGTATTTTATTTTGTCAATTTAGTCAACATTCGGTACGTGCTACCGATGTTATGCTGTGCAGGATGATAATGTCGTGTACACCAATTTTCAGCTTGGCTGATAAAAACTAAGAGTAACATTGACGACACAAACCTGATTATATATCGAAAAATTGAGTGAATACGTAAATTTGTGAAAGGTGGGATAAGTGTACAAAGGAAAATAACACGTGGATGGGTGCCTACGCCAAATCGTGCAAACATCCAGCGGGATGAAGCAGAACGGTTACGGATTTACATCAATTTTTCCGTACTTTGTGCGGGTGATTGCACTTGTGGAGGCCAAACAAGATCACGTGAACCAGGTCAAGAATCGGTAGTCCATCGAGTTGACAAGTAGATGAGAGGTTAGGAGAAACAAGCGAGGTCAGTGCACAAAGTGGCATTAACTGAATTATTTAGGAAGTGAAAACACAAAAAAACTGAAAGACAAAAGGAAGTTGGAGGTTTCTCTCTATTCGATCACCGGAGTTCATTGTGCAGCATTTTTGTGCTGTGCGGCTAACATCGTGCTAAAATGATTGGCCACCGGTAGTGAGCTGCATGCAGAAACAGGCTGGAGTCTCACTAGCATTTCCTGTTCTTTTTTCTTCCTCATATCTGTCTAGGCCTGGGTAACCTGACAGTATCTTAGCCCACGCGCAGTCTCTGACTGTGCGGCACTTTGCCTGAATCAGGCTTGTGCTTTCATACCATACCCATAGCCGATGTGAGAGAATTTTGATCCCGGTATTATGCGCTGTCTCGGTTCAAATGTTTCAGCCTTGTTAAACCTTTTCCTTCGTTGTAAAGCACTATGTTATCATGCTGGTAAATGCAGCAACCTCTTCCATGAGGAGCAATCGTGTTGGAAATCGTAGAGACGTTTTCAAATCAAAAACAATTGAAACTAGAACGCTGAGCCAGCCAGTCATGGGGCGCGAAACAGCAGCAAACAATACCTGATACAAGTGATCACAACGTAGAGATAAAGATGACCAAATGTGAGGGAAATGACTGAAAATCGAAACATCAACGCAAGATATGGAAATAGGTTTGTGTATAAAAAGCGTACCTTGCAGGACTGCCGTATAGTTTGTCGCCGCCAGCTTTTCTAGCTATCGTGTTCAGGGCGTGATGACTCTGTGAATGGGATCGCTTCAACTTGAACAAGCCTCGGTGTTTTTCTGTGTTTTCAAAACAAGAATAAGAGGGGATTAATTTTCCTGTACATAAAAATAAAAATATGTAGCACGTGTCAAAAGCCACGTAAATTTCACCACTCGTTACAACGCGCATAAGGACTTTTCGAGTACATGTATGGTATGGTATGAAAGCACAAGCCTGATCCAGGCCAAGTGCCGTAGAGTCAGAGACTGCACGTGGGTTAAGATACTTTCAGGTTGCCCAGGCCTAGACAGAGGGGGGAAATAGAAATGGTAGTGAGACTACAGCGTATTTCAGCATGCAGCTCACTACCTCTGGCCAATCAATTTCGAGTACATAAATCAGGGAGAGTTTTATATGAAAATCTGTCGAATGGTAAACACCTCATTAATGACGGGAGTAGTGTCCGGTCTAATGCCGTCTGATGCCATCCACAAACGATGTCAAGCACTTCGAATGCAAATTGTGCGGAACTGCACTCTGTAAATGAAGGGGCCAAACTTCGAGCAGCTATCAACATAATCATCAGAACACGTGACTTTGCGAGAAGACAGGGGAGTCCAAAAAAACAGTTAGCAAACTCGGTACCATCGGCAACGCGTATCAAGCCTAAACTATTTTGGCAGCGAAGAGTTTTCACTCATACAAAATCTCTCAATGTTGATTATATGTGGAATACCCGTAATAGCTTCATTCAGTTGTGTGTGAAAGCGTTCATTAGATCTGACCATTTTCTTGTTAAATACACCGCACAAATTGAACGCAACTTGACCGGGAACGTGCAGCATGCGAATGTGAGTAAAGTTTATGAAGAACGAAGGAAGACTCGACAAAAAAGCGTTCACGCACATGTTACGTTGTGCGGTGTTGTGCGGTTGTAAGACGAAAATGTTAATTTCGCAAGTTGCTAAATAAGCATCGTGTGTTGCTGAAACTAACGATGTAGTGATCGATCAATATGAAAGCAGCTCAAAACCAAGCAAAGTGATGTGTGATCTGTACGGGGGCGTCTGTCGGTATTGATACGCATAGAACAGTCAAGTGTAAAAATAGGAACACAAGGTAAGATGAACTACAACAATGAATAGAATTTATAGTTCCAGTGTAATAGCGTCTAACGTAGAGTGGGGTTGTGTGTGTGGGGGGGGTAACATTGCGATAAATTATAGACTTGGAAGAGTCATCATAATTTTTCGGGGGACAGTGTTGCCTGTTTCAGAAAAGCTAGTGTTTCGAGTGGTGGGTTACCAAGGTCGGAATAGGAGGCGCACCGAGCTCTCAGTTGTTGCTTATTGTCGTCGGCATATTTGATGATACTGTTACCCGAGTGGAAAATCCCAAAAGTAATCATCGCCATGGACAACACTGCGTCGCTGGCAAGTACCGAGCGATTTACTACCATGCGACCATGACACTATAAAACCTTAAAATATGGTGGAGACCGGGACCTGAAAAGTCAGTGAGCCTGTGGAAGATTAAACACAAACACATTGGGATGAATTGCCAGTGAGCGAGCAGTCACTTCAAAGTCTGATTACGCGGACCCAAACGCCCCAATTACAGACCATTTGACCGTCAATACCTTCAGCTCTTTGAGCCCACGTGGACTCTGGTAAGCATTACAACGACGTCAAGGTGCCAAAGAAACTGTTTTAGGTAGACAATTAATTTCTAATTTCAATAAATGATCTAACCAGCGAAATCTGTGAATGTTAACTTATTGTTCGATTTCTACATCGATAAAAATGATTCTATGACGGATACTTTCGTCAAGTTTCAACCACATAGTGATGATCTTCGGCATCGATTACAATTCGTTCGTTACAATCCCACCCGAAGCGGAGGATATGCACTGTTGATGAGCTTAAATAAAAGCGGAATTCAAGTCCAGTGCATCCAGTATGGACCGGGGTGATCAACTTTGTGAATATTTCGATGGGCTTGGCACGGATGAGTAGTCACAAATACAATTCGTTATCTTTTACATGTAGCGGTTGAGCATTGCTTGGCAGCACATCTGTATGTGATTATCAATATACACTAGCAAAATCGGATAGTTGAAAAACTCTCCAGAATTGGAACAGATGCAATGAGGTAAAATCCACACAGCTCGAATGAAGTTGTATGAACAAGCACAGCGACAAAGGGCACTTTGTGGCACACCTGACAACGTTGAAAAGATGAAGAAGACCGTCGCTGATCGTTATTTGCAATACGCAGAGAGCCAGTTAGGGTTAAGTTAAACAAATAAAATCATTCTGTAGAAAGCGCCGTTTGTACCATACATCAGTAGGAATTTAAATATGAAGATCAAACGAGAAGAAAATCATCTCGAAAAACTGGAACCGTATCGAATTGAACCATCATCATCATCATCATGAAGCACAAGTCTGGAGCCAGACAAAGTGCCAAGTTTTGCTTGTGGGCGTGATACTACCCGGTTGCCCAGGCCGAAGTAGGGGGTTAGCTTAGGGGGGCCCACCCGGAGCCTTTGGCTAAAAAGAATGAACCACAAGGCAGTGGCTTGAGACTCAGTTTGTCTGACCTCTATTCATCGACCTTCCTGGTATGAGTAGCTCTGCTGGCACCAAAAGGCACCACCCAGTATAGCTCAATGGGTCATGAAGGTACACAAACCATCGCACCACGTTAAGGTCCAGTCTCAGCGCGACGGGGTCTACTTGAACCATCAAGTAACGGGAAGATAAAAATATAAAGAAATTAACTTACTTTGCTTCAAATCAACCATCGAGCCGAGTTGTGATCCGCCACCAGCTCCCTGATAAAGCGAAGGACGACCAGACGCCAATGAAGCAGCATCATCACCCACAGGAAGTGGATTGTATGAGGCTCCGGGTACATTTAATTGCGATCCGTACGATGGCTGAACTGTAGGCCATAAAGCAGAACCATTGGCATTTCCGACGATAGCACCACCACCACCCATGTAGCCGGCCTCACCGGACAAATTACTTTCACTGTAGGCGCCGGAGACCATGGATGGAGCCCGAGAAGATCTAGCGTCAGAGGAAAATGTCGAATTTTGATCATCGAAGTCGCCCACCACAGAGGCAGCGCCGTGGAATCGATGATGTCTAGTGGCAACAATGGTTGAGAACAAAAAAGACAAGAACGAACAACAAGGTTCGACCGGCATGAGAGAGACAGAGAGAGAAAGATGATGAGTGAGCGGGTGTTGAGTTGACGAGAAATCGGTGTAGAAAATACACTGTAAATTAGCGGTAGAGCGGGTGTGTGAACGTGCTTTGTCGGGCGTAAATAGTGATAGGAAGCGGGGGGAAGTGACCTGCGGATACAACAACCAACCCTGGAATATAAGTGTACGACCAGGAATTCATCGATTTAACGATGGCAATCCTTGAAGCAAATGAAATCTATTTTCGTTCGCGATATTTCCCAGGCATTGAAGCGCTATGCTAATTTTGAAAACAAGCATCATATTCACATACTAATGCGAATCCATTTGAGTGCTCTAGTTGTGGTGAGGTCATATAAAGACACGGAATACTGCTCGATTGTGTTCAGGCAAATTAGTGGGATTAAACTCCACTGTTGAACGGAATGCACTTCCGAATTCCGAAAACTATTCCTCGTTGGTAATACCGATATGGTCGGGCACATTTTGGCAGAGTTTTGGAAAGATTTATTGTCAAACTAATAAGACATAAGATTGGCTGCACTGCGGTTAATTTGAAGGATTAATAAGATGTCGAAGACCCGAATCAGGTGCATACAATCACAGACACAGAGCTAGGCCAAGTGCCACACAGTCGCATAGGAGATAGAGGTTGAGATAGTGTTACGTTTACAAGCCCTAGACAGACATAAGGGGAAAATTGGGCCGGGAGAATAGAGTTATGGAGAATCGGTGAACCATAAGCAGAACAATTCAATCTAATTGTGGAGTGGATCATTGATCATCACTTTAAGTGAAAACTCGCTGCAATCTAGCAAATATTAACGCTAGCTGGGCGCGGACAATGAAGCGCAGATGATCTCAAATTGTGCGGCAAGTTGTCTAACTGTTAAAATAATGAATAAATAGATGCATCTATGACCGTTTAATAAATAAAAAGAGAAACAAGAAAGAAAAACCCGTCATTGCGACAGCTGTGGAAAAAATAGCGTCTGCAGCTGCGTGAGGAAGACGATATGAGCCCAAGAAGTAATCGATGCAGTAACTAGACAGATGAAATGGAATGCAGTGGCTAAACTATGTATCGCCATGTCCCGGACCAGTTTACGGGGAATAAGCAACAATTAGATTTCGGTGTAGAGTGCGACAAGCCATGAAACAAGTAGTTTATAATCGGTGGCTGACAATGTTGGAAAATAGCGGGCGCTGATGTGGTGATAGGGTCTTACAATGCGAGATTAAAAGGAAAGCCGGTGTCGTGTTCACATGTGTAATGAGATGAGATCCGCTAGGACGCGCAGAGCAGAGATGGAAGTGTTGTGAATTGTCCAAGACTTAAAGTTGTGTCAAAACCGGGAGGGGTAGTTAAAGTGCCACAATTCACAGCACTGCAAAGACTGAGGTGACTGAAACCAGCGATAAAATTTAGAGAGAGTGAGAATGGAAATGAGGCTGAAACCACGGGCAGAATTTTAAATGCGCGTTGCAAAATAACGAAACGAAACTGCAATTAGCAAATCCGAATTCAGTTATCTGAGGTGCGTGCGGAAAATGTTACAGCCGGATTGCGAAAACGTGCACGCGCGACAAATCGGTTAGCGGTAGCCATGCGATAGTTTAAATGAGCTTACGACTGAGGTACGAGGGGCAATTCTTCGACATAACAGCTAAAATAAATTCAAACGAAGAGCAAACAAGTAGTCCACAACCGTGATAATACAACATCATAGAGTGACGACGTTCGGAGTGTAACAAGAGATCAAAGTTTTCAAAAACAATGTGTTAACTATCAAAACTTGGATGAAAAGACGAACGAAATCATCCCACGGTGATGGTTCAACAGTCACGGACATCATTCCTTTGGTAGCAAGCGCCGATTAATTAATTGCTGCCATACAACCAGTGCCAGCTGTCAGCACACACGTTTATTCCAATCACACCTGCAACGGCACAGTGTGCAGGAAAAACCTGGATATTATCCAGTAGGGTCTAACACGGTAATTCTATACACTCCACCGAAACGGATATCGCAGTGTCTCAAATTCTAGAGTATGGTATGAAAGCATAAGCCTGATCCTGGCAAAGTGCCGCACAGTCAGAGACTGCATGTGGGCTGAGTTAAAATGTGTTGATGAGCATCGTGTTTAATGAAGTCAGTCAGTTGATACATGATCAAAATCCAGGAGACAGGCAGTGTCGTGGAGTTATAGATGGGTAAGTCGCTAGATAGATAAAAGGGTGATGTAGAGTTCAACATGCGGTATAAAAATACTTCGAAATTGCACATCAATTCACAACGTCTCCTTGAAATGAAATACGTGAAATAGATAAGCTAGGCATCATAATAATATACGGAGCAGGTGATCAGATCTGATGCACAAGCAACAGAGTGGAGATGTAAACCATATGAGGACGCAGTGTTATAGACGGGATAACATTGTTTGCTGGAAACGGTAATAATCTTCATTCACACTAAGTGAAACTCATTTTAAAGTCGAATAATTGAATACAAAATTTTCTCAAAGATAGTTCCCCGTTGGCCAGCATTGAGTAGTTTTGCAACTGTGTAACATGGATGTCCTGCTAAATAGATCTTTAATGTCTGAGTTTGAGTAACACGGCAGGATCTCAGACTAGGACGAGTCTAACTTCTTGGCAATTTGCCTCATTTGAGGGTTGCAAACTCGTCTATATGCAGTCCGAAAACCAACGGTCAATGGCGTCTTCACCTCAATCAAGGCTATTGGATAAAGGTATTTTAATAAAATCAAGTGACGAAGGAGATTTACGGTTCTGGTGAACGATTACATTTGAACACAGATGCTGTGAGTAAAAATCTCGTTTATGCGATCTATTTCAGTTGCATTGAGGAAGCCGACCAATGGGTAGCCCGCACTTGCGATACAAAGACATGATCAGAAGGGATACGGAGAGAAGTCATACGAGTTGGGAAGTGCTTTCTCGTGACCCTGCTCGCATTGCAGCAAATTCCCCCCACATATCTGTCTAGGCCGGGGCAACCTGACAGTATCATAGCCCACGTGCAGTCTCTGACTGTACGGCACTTGGCCTGGATCAGGCTTGTGCTTTCATATCATCTCCAAGCTTGGAAAGAGCAGATACAGCTTTGGGCTGGTGAACGTAGATTACGGCAGCGGTCAGCCGATTAATGCCTATCACTGTGAGGGCTGAGAAAGATTGCTACTCTAAAATCAGGGCTGTATAGTCACATAAAATACTACGACGCGTGATATCATCGTGTGATAGCGATGACCAACATCGGTTGAATGAAAACAACATGGGGTATATCGAGCCGGCGCATGTCTCACGTTTATTTAGCACGACGCTTTAGAGGTGATGTAACATTACCCACTGGGGAGTAAAGCGGTCATAGCTATTTTATGAGTGTTGTCGATAACTATTTTACACCCATGTAAGGTATGGAACACGCATTTTCACCAAATGCGCAATCGGACTATGATTGCAATTCATACGCGCCTTGAGGCTGTGCTACTGAGGTCCTGCAATATGAAGGCCCGAGCAATGATTAGATATAAAAAGGAAAAACAAGACGAGAAAACCGTAGCCAACACGATCATGGCGAGCAGTGAGGCATTGAAGGCGATTAGCCCCCCCCCTCTCCGTGTTAATTGATGTTTGAATCGAATTCAAACAGCGACATAACGTTGGCTTCGATGACGATGTGCCACTACCTACTTGCTCTTGGACCGTTTCAAGTTGGCCAGCGAACCACGGAGCCCCTTTGATTTGTGGTGCAATTTGGTACCAGGAGGCCAATAGCTTGTGGCCCAAATCCAGTAGATTAGTCGTCCGCGAGGCACGTTATTCTTCTTCGTCGGCTCCAGTTCGGAATACTGCAACTTGGACGGATCGAAATTCGGGGGTCCAGAGCGTGGGATCCGAGCAAGCGGAATGATCACTTGTCCGATGTGGTGATCATCCCCGTCTTGCACACGCATCACCACGGGGTCGGTTGGACTGACAAGATCACTGCGCATGAACAACGGAACAAGAAGAAGAAGAAGAAGAAGAAGATAGTGAAAACGAATGGAATTGAAAAATGAAATGATGGTATTTATGAGAACGCTACCATACATTGTGACTTCCGTATCCCATACTGGACAACCGTTTTGCGCTTCGACCAGCTGGGTCATCATTTTTTTCTTCCCACCTATGAACATGACCAACCATCTTCGGGATTTCGGGGCTAGAGAAGAAGGACAGTAGTAGTAGTAGTAGTAGTAGTAGTAGTAGTAGTAGTAGTAGTAGTAGTAGTAGCGTAAGTTGAAGTAAAATGGTTTGACATAAAATAGACTGTTTTTATTTGAGAGCCCGGGTGGATGAATACGAATGCGAAAGTATAGTTACAGCAATGTGTCGTAGAAATCTGAATATTGCAAATGGGTTGTTACACAGTATGTGCATGTATGTATGCCTGGATCCATGCAAAGTGCCGTACAGTCAAAGACTGTGCGTAGGCTATTGTAATGACAGGTCGCTCAAGCCTAAACGGATATAGAAGAAAATGAAAAATACCAGTTCAGTACACTTGGTAAATCAACTTAACACGGTGTTGCTGGTGAAGTACTTAAATAGTGCAAAATTGTACATCCGTGCAAAGACTTCGGTAGTACGCATATTAAAACGTAGAAAATTGACTTCTAACGATAATAGACAGCATGAGAGAACACGTTGTAGCCTTACTGTCATTATCAATGTCTATGTGCGACCTGCAGATAAGCAGTGCCTAAGCCGGCTTCCGAGTTAAGATTTCGTGCGTACCCATCTGTCCGTCTACACTTCAGCAACCCGAAAGTATTTCAGGCAAAGTGCCGCAAAGTCAGAGACTGCACGCTGGCTAACATAATATCAAGTTGCCAAGGCCTAGACAGATATGAGAGAGAAATATTAATGATAGTGGGACTACAGTCTGTTTATGCATGCAGCTTACTGGTATGAATGGTATGGTATGAAAGCACAAGCCTGATCCAGGCAAAGTGCCTTACAGTCAGAGACTGCACGTGGGCTAAGATACTGTCAGGTTGCCCAGGCCTAGACAGATATGAGGGGGAAATAGAAATGGTAGTGAGACTCCAGCGTGTTTCAGCATGCAGCTCACTACCGTTGGCCAATTAATTTAGCACGATGTTGGCCGCACAGCACAGAAATGCTGCACAATGGCACATCCGTGCCCCATGCAGCTTACTACCAGCAGCAAATCAATTTAGCACGTTTTTAGATGCACAGCATAGAATTACTGTACGATTTCGCACCCGATGCAATTAATGATGTATACCAAATGTATGAAACCAAACGAGCATGGGACCACGCAAAATGCCGCAAAATCAGACTGCATGTTGACTAAGATAATGTCAGGTTTATTGGCTCTCGACAGATATGAGATGGGGATACGGGAAATAACATAATGTTACTATCTAAAGGTGAAAAATAGATTTAGCACGGTTAGGTGGATACTACAAAAGTAATGCACGAATGAAAAGGCTAGCACAGTGGTTATCACAAGCCATAAGGTGAGCATTTTATTTTAGAAAAACAAACCCTGATCAAACAAAATAAATCCGTATATCCGAATATCGATATATATATATATATGAAAAACGGGAAAAAGGGGATAGGCTTTAAATAAATAAGAGAAGTTACAATTGTTATACGAAAGATTAGTGGTAATAACATCATAGTATGACCGCAATGAGAAATCTCGAATTGCATGACTTGAAAATGTGTGAATCGGGGGTATTTTGCGATATGGATAACGAAAAGCTTCATCAGAGGGGTATCACAACTGCAAGTAAGAAAACTAAACATTTCATCATCCTAACTGTTTGCTTACATTTGGAACTTTCGACTTCAAGATACTGTTTACGGTGGGCGAGCCTGAAAACATAATACTTTTGGAAGCAGAGTAATGTTTCAGTCAATACATCTGGGCTCCTAAAAACTTCTGGATAAATAAGGCAGTGATGAGTTTCTAAGAAAGCATCATCATCATCATCATCACGAAGCACAAGTCTGGATGCAGACAAAGTGCCAAGCAATATGAAGTAGGAAAAGCAGATAAGCAAGCGCGTGAAAAATGGAAAACGGGCAATGCGGAATATGCAAAAGCAAATGCGCAAAAAGTAGCTCGTTTTGTAGTTTCACTGAATGAGATTTCGCTTTTGGTTACGACATATAAAAGAATACACTAGCGCCACTGACTTCAATTTGCAGCCATATCTCGTATCGTATCATGCAAAATGTTCGAAGTGGCTAAATTGGAAAACCTCGATTAGCAAGCCGTACTTCTGTCAGGGCTACCTAAAGAACCACAAAATGGAAAACATTTATTAAAAATCTGCCATGTAGTTTGAGATCATTGAAAGCATTAAGAGCAGAGACCGTGTGAGTACTGGATGTCATTTTTTACGTATTTTCATAATGGAAAAAACAGCTGAGAGAGGTTGGACATGAGAGAATGTTTGGACGTTAGCGAAGAAAAAACTCACTAATCTTACTACCAGGAACCGAGTATTCAAGGTTTTCACCACGTTTGACTAAAAATGAAAATAAAAGACGAGGGTTTATTGTGCAAACAGTTAAAAGGATACCAACCACAAAGACGTAACGTACCAATTATGGTGATACATTTGGGAATAACGTCAGACAGCATGGTGCAGTCCGATTAATGTCCCCGTTAGCTAAAAATAAAATACCAATAAATCATAGGATAAAAAATATACAGGTAGCTCGAAAAAACTGAAACATTAGATCAAGTGAGTTATGGGATCGCAAGCAGAAAGTGCTACATGGCGAGAAAGACAGCGTCATCGATGCGCTTCATTATCCATTTCTAAACCATATATCCTTTGCAGCTATCCTACTCAAATTTTGAATTAAATGAAGCCTAACATCCGGGCAATCAGTCTTCTCTAATTCAGTATTTGCTTGATTCAATTATCACAATTTATTTAATTCGCAAATTTTAAAAAAGAAACGATCTATAAGCCTCGAAGAATTTATTGCGGATCCTAACGCTCAAGATGCCACTAAACGCTGAAAACATCGGTTTCATATTTTTCCTAATTTTCTATACGAATTGAGCGATCAACTCTCATACACAACTACATTTCATTTAAAGTCTTATCTCTGTTGAACTTATTCTGATGCTATCAATAAACTCTAGGCCTTATACGTCAAACTAATAAAGAAGATTTGGGACTTCATATTTTGGCGATCTGTAACCAAAAGAATGGTTTGTATGTCGTCATGTATAAATCCTAATCGGAATCAGTCTGTTAACTATGTTATGCCAAAGCATTTCTGCTATACTGCTCGGTCTTATTTGTCTGACGCTGTCATTAGCGTTCCAACCAACGGAGTACATTTGTAAGCACCTGTGGACACCAGCAGTTCAAAAAGTTATGTTAATCTTACTAATCGTTCGAAGATTCATATTAATAGAAAGGAAATCACTCTGGCGCATACCGCGCTCAAACTTTTCACCGAGGGTCAGTCGAGTGCAATGATTTTGATTATAAATGACAGTTTACAAAGATTTTTCACGATTCAAACGACATCCTTTTAGCGACTCTGATTTTATCGATTCTTGAATATAGCGTTTGTTGAGAGAATGTATAATCTATCTTCTTCGTGGAGGGCACAAGTCATGGTAACTAACAATGAACATTGCAAAAGGCGCATGGTCATCGATTATAGTCAGATAACCAACAGATACACTCAGCAGAATGCAAAATACTTCGCCAATAAGCGATCAGCATTAGGATGAAAGCTTCCTTGCGGTTTTCATTGCAATGCATCATACCAAGATTTATTCGCCACTCCATTTGACAGCATACAACAAATATACCGAGAAATTTTCTGCGACAAGATCATCACTGAGCACGATTTTCAGCCATACGAAATATTTGTTTACATGGATACATAGATCGAATTCGAAATGAAAGTCTCGTTCAACGATATGTATGTTTCAGTGAGCTGCATGCTGAAACATGCTAGATTCTCACTACCATTTCTATTCTATATGTCTCTCATATCTGTCTAGGCCGCCCGAAAGACTCCCAATAGGAACCAATTTCGGTAAAGTCTCCTTAGGCGATCAATTGGAAATGGGATCAGTAATAAAACCAAGAAGACTGGTTGACCGACCAACAGTCAGTTCAAACGAATGTTATTGAAACTTTACGCGCTGTGTCGACTGTCACAGTTTTTGAAATATCAGAGCAGTATTAAATCTCATGGATTCCAAAATAAAACGGAAACTTAGGTGAGTGCAAGAGTAATCGTGTATGTAAGTATGCATGCATGCCTGATCCAGGTCAAGTGCCGCACAGTCAGAGGTTGCACGTGGGCTAAGATACTGTCAGGTTGCCCAGGCCTAGACAAATACGAGGAAGAAAAAAGAACAGGAAATGGTAGTGAGACTCCAGGTTCCAAGGTTGTCACAGCCGGGGGCGGCAGTGGGGATGAGCTCCCACTGTCTATAAAATGCTCCCATATGGCGTGCGTCTCAAACAGCCTCTGACAACCAAAGCCCAGCTCCTGGCCTGCACGTGGCGGAACTGCTTCTACTGACAGGAGAAGGGGCGAAGGCGGATGACTGGCGCCTCAAAACCAGTTTGCTCCGGGTAGATGGAGCTCGTCAGCCTGGGAGGGCAGTCCATCTAAGGGAAGGAAAACCCTTATTCCAAACCTCCGCTGCCTTGCGGCATACCCGATTGCGGGAAAGGCTTCGGGAGTGAACCCTGAGGAAAAATCCTTGCTGCCTTGCAGGTTGCACCTGGTCGTGCAAAGGCTAGAGAGGCGTACTCGAACAATCGGTTCCAAAGTTTGTCACAGCCGGGGGTGGTAGTAGGAATGAGCCACCTACTATCTATAAAATGCTCCCACGTGGCGTGCGTCTCAAATAGCCTCTGACAACCAAGTCCAACTCCTGGCCTGCACGAGTGGCTTTCACAAGCCCGGCGGAACTGCTCTTACTGACAGGAGAAGGGGCGAAGGCGGGTGACTGGCGCCTTAAAACCAGTTTGCTCCGGGCAGATGGAGCTCGTCAGCTACTGGCAATCCATCTAGGGGAAGGAAAACCCTGACTCCAAACCCCCACTGCCTTGTGGGTCACCCGATTGCGGGAAAGGCTTCGGGAGAAAACCCCGAGGAAAAATCCGGAGAGAAGCCCCGTAGGTAGATAACTGGCGCACAGCGCGTTTATCTGCCAACTCCCTGCTGCCTTGTAGGTTGCACTTGGCTGTGCAAAGGCTAGAGAGGTGTACTCGAACAAACACCAAGTGGTGCTGGGGACATCACTTGTACACTATCCCCAAGAAACTTCATGGTGATGTCTCAATCCGAGACATCAATGAAGCCGGCTAATCCAACCGTGGAGCCAGCCGCACAAAACTAACTAAACTAAACTAAAACTCGAACAATCGCCGAGGCACTTCAAGAGAGACGCAAGAACCCTCAAAATGGTCATCGGCTCTCGTGAAGGAAAAAAACCGCTGCCTTGCGGGTAGACTTTTGAGTCAAAGGCTCCGGGTGGGGTCCCCTAAGCTAACCCTCTACTTCGGCCTTGGCAACCGGGTAGTATGTCGCCTTCAACAAGAACCATGGAACCTACATTTTTCTTTCATCATGTACCCTCTTCATTGTATTCTTGTTCGCACATCGTCTGTAAAGACTTGTGTAATAATAATAATAATAAAAGTGAGACTCCAGCCTGTTTTAGCATGCAACCCACAACCTCTGGCCAATCAATTCAGCACGGTGTTAGCCGCACAGCACAAAGTACTGCACAATTGCACATCCGTGCATAAGCCACATGTGGGCTAATATACCGTCAGATTCTTCACTCCTGGCAGAAATTAAACGAAAATGTCATTGATACAGCAGCGCCTTTCTGCATGCAGCTCAGTAACGCTGGCGAGTTAATTTAAGATGGTGTGACCTGCATTGTACAATTAGAAATCCGTGCTACTGTTGAATTTTGTTCGAAACCACCGCGTTGCAAAACGTTCAAAAATAGTGTTTGAGAGAATACTGAATTGAAGATCATACAGTTAGATTTTTATCCATTTTACTTTAAGCAAAATACTCGACTATTACATTATTGAGTTGTGCCGAATGCTGAATCAAATAGTATATATATATATATATATATATAATCATTTAAAAATGAAAAGTGCCACCCGGCAATGGACGAGAAAAAGAAAGAAATAAAGGTACAATATGGGGCGATTTTTTTGTCCATTGTTCCACATGTCGATTTTTTGATTTTTTGTTGAGATTTTTCACAAATTTGAGGGGGGACACAAAATAGAATGCACTCTCTCCACTATTGCTGGTTCTCAACCAGATAGTATACAATCATAAGTGTAGAAAGGATAGTGTTTTGCCCATAATTAAAGCAACTCAATGTGCCACAATTAACAGTTTGAGTGCATCATGTGTCATATAGTTAATTCCTGATGGTAATAAGCACCAATTTACAGCAACGTGGTATATGAATTAACCATCATTTACAGCTTGCATGACAATATTTATCATCGACTGAATTACACTGCTATCAAGTATCGAGTGCATCACTGCCAAACAACAATAACATGTTAAAATCTTAAGAAAGATTGGTAGAACATAAAAATCTACACGTCGAAGCAAACATGCATTCAATCAAGTGTTTTTAACGACTACAGAGACATCCACTTTTAATATGATGCATCAAATCAAGCTTTCCTCGACACTTAACTTGACAAATTATAAGATTATCCAACACTCCAAGATGCCTACGGCAAGACCGCTGGTGAAGTAACTACGAATTCGGATCTCTCTTACTCCAATCTGGGAGACGGTGCTATGATTGAATTTTGCTGCTATATGCTTTATCACCATCTTCTAGTCTTATTGTAATACTCTTTTTCTTTGCAGCCACCATACTCCAATTGTGATTTGAATAAAGCCTAGCGTACAGGCAATCATTCTTCTCACTTGTTTGTTTGATCGATCAATCAGAACAATTTATTCAAATCACAATTGGAGTATGGTGGCATGCACTGATACACGGCAGAGAATCGTATAGGTCGCGTCCACCGCAGCGAATTTAACATTGAACCTTTACCTGATCGAGCCAAGTCACAGTCTGGCCACCCCTACAACGGCGCCATTCTAAGTTAGTAGTGCAAAACAAAACTGCGATAGGGAAACGATGATTTCTTATTCGCGATACGTGGTTTATGTATTTTAGCATATTTTTCAATGTCTAAGTCGACACCAAAGATTCTATTACGTATCCGATGGTACCAAGAAACTTCGGCGATGGTGTGGGGACAGCGTTTGTCGAAGACCTGTAGACGTTTCATTTCTTCTTTTCTCAGTGTCCAGGTTTCATAGTGAAACTCAGCAGAATTTAACCTTATAGATTCTGTCTTCCAGCTTTAAAGATACGCCACTGACGCCAAAGATGATCAGAATTAATTTAGGTGAATGCTTTGACTGGTAAACTATCTGCGGTTGGTGCGATCCGTCTTCCTTGATGGAGCCCAAGAGATCAAAATTCACGGTGGCTTTATACGCTTCGCGATATGGCCCAAACTCGTGTTTAGTGGCGGTCTTGTAGACATCTTTTTGAGTGTTTGAGTAATCTTGTCTGTTACCAAGGGAAGTGGCTAGGAAAGTTTGTTATGATGCATGACAGTGAAAGCCACCAGGAAGCTGTCATGCTGATTTCGGTCTACTTGTTCACAACACTTGCTCGAATTTTTGATTCGAGGTCGAGGCACCTTATCCCAGTGCGTATGTGTCAAATCTTTTAAAGATTCAGTAGCTTTTTTGAGGTCCAACCCTTCCCTGTATATATAAGAATATTTTACTATGTCATTGTTTTATGGCAGTTAAGCACTTGGTACTTGTTACCGGTGTAATGCTGTCAATGATTATGCTCACTAAAACGAAGTGAAGCTCATTGAAAAAATAAACAAGATGTTGAATGTTTCTGATTGGTCTTCTCGTCTTACGTAATCTTTATTTTCAATCACCGATTTCCATTATTTACATTTTAGCCAAAGCTAAGCTCACCTGATGTGCGAAGATGTATAATTGCGCAGTACTATACATGAGATTATCAGCTTAACCCAGGCAAAGAGCCACAAAATCATAGACTACTCGTGCGTTAGCATTCTTACCATGTTGCTTAGGCCTGAAGAGATATATCAAACAGAAATGGCAGTGGGAGTGCAGCGTGTTTCCACGTGCAGTTTAGTGCCATTGGAAAATCAATTTGGCAGTAAATAAGTACAGTGATGTACGGGTATATTTGTTACAGAATAAAAAGGTATTCAAAGATATTTGCAAGATCGAACTAGCTTGAAAGAAGTTGTTGCGGGAGGCGAATTCTGGTGTTCGCTCTGGCCACTGAAATTGAAGTATTTCCGGTGCACTTCACATTGAAAACTGCCAAACCTACGCTACTAAAGAAGGTCTTATTTGATGTGCAAAAAGAGCAGAAAATACAGAAACACAATATTTTCCAAGAAAGCTACAAGACAGAAAAGTCGACTGTTAAAGTATAAGGAATCAGTTAAGTTCAGTTTGCACAGGACAGTAAGTGGCTAACGAGCCAATCGAGCGTCCAGATTTCTTACGGTGGTATGCCACAGAAGAGCGCCCACCACTTCCAACAATATCTTCACAAATTTATTCTGGTATGAAAGTAATTTTGAATGCAACAGAGAAAAGCCCCTCACCAATAGTTGAGAAGAGACATTAGTGCGTTCCAAATACAACAGGAGGATCAAATATTCAATTGCGCTTCATATTGTGGATATTACCTCAAAAGCAAAAGCTTCAAAGACTTTAGCTGAATAGTAGGAGTACGCCGTCTGGGCAGATGGCGAATAATCGTGATTCGCTACAAAACAAGCTCCCGTTCCTACCGTCGGAGAAGCTATTCAAAATCGCATTGGTACAGTTGATACGTTCGGACATGAATTCCTGAGTGATGTAATGGTGATCCTCATTTCATGGCTTCACCTTACAGTAGAAATCAACTGTGATTCATGTTGTGAAGAGGGTTAAAAGGGATATCAAACCTTTTTTCAAGTCAAAAGAAGATATAGAAATAAACAACAATACAGTTCAGTTTGCACAGAACAGTATGTGGCTAACAAGCCAATCGAGCGTCCAGAATTTCTTTTAGTGGAAAGCTGCTGAATAGCACCCACCACTGCCAAAACGTTTATTCTTTTTGTCTATTTGAAATCTTCGCCGATCGCGAAGCCAAGAGATTATCCGGGTTGAAATTAGGAAGCACCGCGTTATAGCCGATGCTGGAAAAAGAAAAAGCAGTTTCTCTTCACCAGCACGGTGAGAGGTCAGCTGAAGTAGCATTGTGTATAATAAAATAAAAAAAACACAGAGAACTCTAGCCCTCACTTTATTTACGGGATAACGCTAAAAGATGAAAAACCTAAGCTTGTATAGCAATTAAGGAGAGTATTCAGGAAACAACTTACCCCAGTTGCGGTCCAACCCCTGCTTAAAACTAGACACGGTACTGCAGGATATAAGTTCTTCTGGAAGAATGTTCCAGAAGTTAACAACCCTAAGGCTGAAAAAGTGTTTCCTGGAGTCTAGCCGACATCGTTTCTTAGCAATTTCAAGTGAGTGGCCCCGGGTGCCCAGCTCGGGACTTAAGGTAAAGAAGTCGTTCATTTGAACGCCACTCAGACCCATCAAGATCCTAAAGGTTTCTATTAAGTCACCTCTTAAACGACGGCGCCTGAGGGAGAAAAGATCGAGAGACATTAGGCGCACAGCGTACGGTTTCCCTCGCTGACCTTCAATCATGCGAGTTGCGAGGCGCTGTACGCTTTCAAGTCGAAGGATGTCCTTTTTGTAGTGAGGACACCACGCCTGAACACAGTATTCAAGATGCGGCCGAACTAATGCCTTGTACAGTGGCAGGAATACATCGGGTCTTCTGCTCGATAGCACTGATTTCAGCCGAAAAAGTAGCTTCCCAAACGTGGGAAGGTTAATAAAGAAATAAACTTTTTCGGCATGTATAACTTTCAGCGCACTGACGAAAAATTATACAAAACCCGTTTTTTACAATATACCTTAGCCAATATACCTTGCCGCAATAATAATGGAAAAATTCGAAACACCCGCAAGGATCGAAGGTTTAAAATCCAATTCAAGTTCAAGTTCAAGTTCAGTTCAGTTCAGTTCAGTTCAGTTTGCACAGGACAGTATATGGCTAACAAGCCAATCGAGCGTCCAGAATTTCTTTTAGTGGAAAGCTGCTGAATAGCACCCACCACTGCCAAAACGTTTATTCTTTTTGTCTATTTGAAATCTTCGCCGATCGCGAAGCCAAGAGATTATCCGGGTTGAAATTAGGAAGCACCGCGTTATAGCCGATGCTGGAAAAAGAAAAAGCAGTTTCTCTTCACCAGCACGGTGAGAGGTTAGCTGAAGTAGCATTGTGTATAATAAAAATTAAAAAAACACAAGAACTCTAGCCCTCAGTATATTTACGGGATAACGCTAAAAAATGAAAAACCTAAGCTTGTAAAGCAATTAAG
>JACCGJ010026059.1:0-32819 GCA_013407085.1 Atriophallophorus winterbourni | reverse complement strand
ATGGTTATATTTTAAGCTCATAGCTTTTTGTACCATAATATACTATTGACTATTGTATGTGGCTGATAAGCCAATCTGGTCAAAAGACCTTCAGCATCCGAACGTTTTCTGTGCGAACTGTCAAACATTCACCCCCGTAAGGCAGCATCAATCCTACGCAAGTGGAATAGATCTTCCCCTTTAGATTCAAGCTTAAATCACGTCACTTACAGGACATCCTGTGTAAGTATGGTAAAAATGCTAGTCCGGCCTTAGCAATCAGTCAATTATTAGTTATATATTGCACAATCTGATACAGATATAGGTGCCGTTCAACATAAACAATGAGATGTACAAAGCGAGAAGGGGGTACAAAGCGTTGTCATCGGCATCGTTGAACGTAGGCATGATACTACCCGGTTGCCTACACCGAAGTAGGGGAGATTTCGTTTAGGGGTCCCACCCCGAGCCTTTACCCACAAGGCAGTGGAGCGAGAGAGGTTCGCACCTATCGGTGGCCGGTGACCGACGAAGCGGTTCATACGCCCTTTTCTGGGAATTTCCAGTTCGGAGCCCGATAACCCCGTTGATAGGTTGGTGACTTCAGTTTTTGCCTGTGCACCATACAATGTCCTTGGATAGGACAAGGGGCAGTGACTTTTGGAGCGGCGAGTCACATCCGCCGCGTCGTGGTGTCGTCATTGGATTTTTGTGGCTTTTATAGGGAGAACGCTTGCCAGGCGAAAACCCACCACACCCTCAGACACCACCGCCGAACCTTTTGCTGAGCTCGGAGGACCGAGCCCACCCAGCTGGCACCACGTGGAGGTATTTCGGCAAGCCAGCCAATTTCCTTCTTTCCACAGCGTTTCCCGTCCCAGCAAATATGGATCACATTTCCCTTCGACCACTTTGCTGAACTGCTGAAACTTGTTCAGACCAAATGTGCTAACTATCCTGTTGTTATTCCATTAAGCTTGTAGCTTTTTTCCACAATACACTATTGACTATTGGAGTCCAGAATTTCTATCGGTGGAAAAATTCAAAGGGGCGCCCACCACTGCTAAAGTTGATTTTTTGTTCTTTGGTATCCTCGTCGTATTAGAAAAGCGATGATACGTCAGAGGTTATCCAGACTTTTTGTCTGGCGTGCATTTCCCAAGCTCTTATTTTTGCAGACGACATGGTTACACCATTGTAAGCCGCATCTCTTTCTATCAGCAACATAGTCAAAGAGAACCTAAGTTGAAGAAATCCTGTCCAGTGTTGTACAGCTTCGCCGTGATTACAGGCAGTACAGTATCCACTATTTGGGAGGACCAATGTGCACAACGTGCTCGCTGAGATCCGTGCTATCCAGCAGAAGACCCGATGTATTCCTGCCACTTTTCAAGACATTAGTTCGGTCGCATTTAGAATATTGTTTCCAAGCGTGGTGCCCTTACCACAAGATGGACTAGAAAGCGGACAGCGTCTCTCAACTCGCATGATTAAGGGTCAGCGAGGGAAACCTTACGCTGCACGCATAAAGTCCATAGATCTTTTCTCACTTAATCGGCGTTATCATGAACGACTTCTTTGCAGTTCAGTTCATTTCAGTTTGCACAAAACAGTATGTGGCTAACGAGCCAATCGAACGTCCTGAATTTCTTTCGGTGGAAAGCTGCAGAGAAACACCCACCACTGCCAAAACGTTTTTTCTTTTTGTCTGTTTGAAATCATCGACGATCAGAGATTATCCGGATTGTATTTAAGGAGCACTGCTTTATAACCGATGCTGCAAAAACATTAAGCAGTTTCTCTTCACCAGTACGGTGAGAGTTCAGCTGATGTAAAATTGTGTATAATAAAAAACAGAAAACTCTAAAATTTACTTGATTTACGGGATAACGCTAAAAGGTGATCTACCTAAGCTTTTATAGCAATTAGGGAGAGTATTCAGAAAAAAACTTACTCCAGTTGCGGTAAAAACCCTGCTTAAACCTCGAGACGTAACTGCAGGATATAAGTTCTTCTGGAAGAATGTTCGACAAGTTGACCACCCTAAGGCTGAAAAAAGTGTTTCATGGAGTCTAGCCGACATCGCTTCTTAGCAATTATATGTGAATGGCATTGGGTGCCCAGCTCAGTACTTAAGGTATAGAAGTCGTTAATTGGCACGCCACTTAAACCCTTCAAGACCTTAAAGGTTTCAATTAAGTCACCTCTTAAACGACGGCGCATAAAGGAGAAAAGATCGAGAGATATCAGGTGTGCAGCGTACGGTTTCCCTCGCTGACCCTCGATCATGCAAGTTGCGATGCGCTGTACGCTTTCAAGTCGAAGGATGTCCTTTTTAGTGCTGCTTTTTGCACATTTGCTTTTGCATATTCCGCTTGCCTGCTTTCCCTTTTTTCACGCGCTTGCTTATCCGCTTTTCCTGTTTCATATTGCTTGTCACTTTGTCTGGTTCCAGACTTGTGCTTCATGATGATGATGATGATGTGCAACTGCCATTAGGTCGTTACATGCACGTTCGCATGCGCAGTCCAACCAGCTATCCTCTGCTCCAGTATAAAAACGGGGTATCAACGAAGGTGCTCCGAGTAAAAGTTGATACAAAGGTGTGCAGCTTCGAAGTGCCCCGGTAGTGTACATAAATGATTGCAGTGTATGTAATAAGCGCGGAGAGCTGCTGCTTGCTGCACATGAAAACCGGGTATAGGTAATTGCCATCTTTGAATAATGGTTGAAATCAGATGATCATCTACCGTCATTTGTATCAGCTAAGTCGGCCATCTATCGTCAGGATAAGGATACTGGTGCTGCGGGAGGATGTGTGGCAATTATGATAAATGAAGACCTCCACAGTGAGATATCCATAAAGATTGCTTCTCACAATTCAACTAACCTCGGTATTTCTTACTGTCGCTAGGAGAATCTCGGTTGCTTAACTACTAGACGAACAGTTACTGAGGGGCAATTCAACGCAATGCTAATTATTGGATATTTTAATCTCCTGGGCATCGATTGGGGTACCGAAATTTCTTCACCAGAGTCAGCTGAATCGCAATATCTAGACTGGTTTCATCTCAGGGACCCTACAATGTTTAGGTCAGGACACACTCCGTCCACTTTGGATTTGGTTCTATCGTCTCATGAAAGAGATATTTATGGGATCAAATACGTTTCGCCGCTAGGAACGAGCGACTGGACTTTGGTGCACCCTAGTCACCAAGTAAAGATGTCCCGCAAGTCTGGTCCCATAGACATCGTCTAACTAAAAACAAAGGCAATGGAGCTGAATTGGGAACCAGACGAATTGGAACCTAGTGTAGAAATCAGATGGAACATTATAAGAGGGCACCATTTACAACTACAGGAAAGTTTTTCCTCTACCACCAGTGTGAACGCGAGGAACCCCCTGTTGGAGCACGTCTATTCGTAGGGCTATCAGATGGCTAAAAGGGCCTTTGAATCCAGACTTGCTAGAAAAGCAAAGATTAACTTGAAAGCTTTTTATGGCTATGCTCAATCCAAACAATCTTTAAAAGAAGAAATAGGTACGTTAGAGATAGATGAGGGCAATACGGCTTTGGCTGCACAGAAAAAGCCGATGCTTTGCATGCATTCTTCTGCGGTGTTCATCGGCGTGATTCAGGTAACCGTTTAGAAACAAACGAGTGCGGCACACATCTCTTTATCTATATGGAGGTTAATTAGGAAATGGTTACCACAGTTCTGTAGCTGGATAAAACTAAATCGGCTCACCCCGACGGTATACATCCGGCTATTCTTCAACCGCTCGCGAATATTAACCTTAAAATCAGCAAACGTTTTTCAGCTGCCTTACTCCAGGGTATACTACCGGATGACTGGAAACGAGCGGCGGTACTAGTTATATACAAAAAGGTCCCAGTTCAAATATACGCAACCGTAGACCAGTAAATCTAACTAGCATTCTTTGCAAGTTCTTGGAAAAAATCATTCGGCACCAGATATGTAAACATTTGGTAGCCAATTCCTTACTTTGCGATGCCCAGCACGGTTTCTCGAAATGAAGGTCCTGCCTGACAATTCTTCTGAGCTTTCTTGATGACTTAACATTACGGCTCGATAACGGGAGAGTAGTCGAAGTAAACCATAGGTACCTTCTGCACAAGCTAAGGATGTGTGGCATCACAGGTGAAGTACTTCGATTGGTAGACAGTTTCGTAACCAATCGCACTAACTATGTGTTTGGAGGAATCAATGATGCTCAGTGGAGTGCCTCAAGGCTCAGTGCTTGGCCCACTACTTTTTCTTATTTTTGCAAACGACCTAGCAGATTGCTTGAGTTCACGTTGCTTCCTTTTAGCTGATGATGTTTAGTTCCCAGGAGCCGACGCTAGAAATACGCTTATCTCGGTTTTAGGGAAAGTAATCGAAGTGATTGGACTTAACACTAAACTTGGGGAAGAGCTGCGTTCTGACTACTGATTCGGCGACGACACAACTAGAAGTTGTCGAACGAACCATTAGAATAGCTGCTGCTCAGAAAGTGAAGAATCTCGGCATTACTATCACAGAAGATTTCAAGTGGTTTACTCAATGAGCCGAAGCAGCAAGCAAGCCTCGCTCAGCGTTGTCACGCATAAAACCTATCTTTGTTCCCTTTTACAAGATAGTCGTGCGAAATCGCTGAAAATACTGTGTTCAATCCTGGGCACCGTACTTGAAAAAAAATATCGCGTGTCTCGAAAGTGTCCAGCTCCTTGCGACTAGGATGCTTGAGGATCAGACAGGTAAAACTTGAGACAAAACTCAAGGACCTCGATCTGTTTTCACTAAAGAGGCGGGGGCTGCGAGGCGACCTAATCAAAGTCTCACGGGATAAAATATTACTGAATTACTGAAGGTTGCCCCTAAAACTGCTACAATGTCTAATTCAGTGAAATTTAAAAGTAAAGCCAGGCTGCTGGTACGTGAGCACTTCGGCAACCGTGTGGTCAACCACTGGAATAAGTTTACAGATGGTATAATACCCACTAACGTGTTAAGCTTTAAGAGGGACTTAGACGCTAAAGTTTGTGATAGCCGGGAGTGGCCGTGGAGATAAGCTCCCTCTGTTTATAAAATACTCCCATATGGCGCGCGTCTCAAGTAGCCTCTGTAAACCAAGTCCAGCTTCTGGACTGCACGAGTGGCTCCTACCAACAGGAGAAGGGGCGAAGGCGAGTCACTGGCGCCTGAAAACCAGTTTGCTTCGGGCAGATGTAGCTCGTTAGCCTGCGAGGGCATTTCATCTAAGGGAAGGAAAACCCTGATTTTAAACATCCGCTGCCTTGCGGAATACCTGATCGCGGGAAAGGCTTCGGGAGAAAACCCTGAGGATAAACCTTGAACAGAGTCTGGTAGAGGGCTAGTTGGCGCACACCACCTCTTTCTGGCAACTCCCTGCTGCCTTACAGGTCGCACTTCGTTGTGCGAAGGCTAGAGAAGCTGACTCAAACAAACGCCGAGTGGTGCTGGGGACGCTGCTTTGTACCCGAAATTCCCGAGAATCTTCATTGAAGCCGACTCATCCTCCTATAGGAGATAGTCGCACACAAGTACAAGTAGACGCTAAATGCCATACCCTGTTTCCAAATATTGTCTAATAAAAACTAAAAACATCAAAAACACGAAAACATGTATTTGGATTTGTCAAGCATATTATTGCATTGTTTCCTGAATAA
Organism: Atriophallophorus winterbourni; assembly: GCA_013407085.1. Taxonomy (NCBI): domain Eukaryota; kingdom Metazoa; phylum Platyhelminthes; class Trematoda; order Plagiorchiida; family Microphallidae; genus Atriophallophorus; species Atriophallophorus winterbourni. The sequence goes on along the minus strand of JACCGJ010026059.1, from coordinate 27,144 downwards.
ATGACCTCTCGCCGTGCTGGTGAAGAGAAGCCCTACCTTAGCTTCCAGATATCCGAAAACAAGAAAGTGTGAACCGTATGTATGGTATGAAAGCACAAGCCTGATCAAGGCAAAGTGCCGTACACTCACAGACTGCACGTGGGCGATATTAATGTCAGGTTGCCCAGACCTAAACAGATATGAGAAATAGAGAATAAAGGTGGTAGTGAGACTCCAGCGTGTTTCAGTATGCAGCTCACTGCCCGTGGCCAATTAATTTAGCACGGTTAGCCACACAGCACAAAAGTACTGTATATGTATAAAAGCACAAGCCTGATCCAAGCAAAGTGCCGCACAGTTAGAAACTGCACGTGGGCTGAGATACTGTCAGGTTGCCCAGGCCAAAACAGATATGACAGAAGAAAATGGAAATGGTAGTGAGACTCCAGCGTGTTTCAGCATGCAGCTCACCACCGATGGCCAATCAATTTAGCACGATGTTAGCCGCACAGCACAGCAGTACTGTACGATTGCACATCCGTGCCGGGTGCTCAACCGCTACCGTCGAAGGAAATATGGGCGCGTGATTGGCTTTTAGCCACCTACAGCTCTGGTCAACTTGAACTTGTACCCCGGTTTTGTTGCTGCGACAGAGAAAAAACGGAAAGGGTTTCCGTTTACCAAGCCGGTGAGAGGTTAGCTAAGGAAACATTTGTGAGTACATTTAAAACGAGACGTTATATAATAGGGGTTTGTTTTCGTACAGTTTCTGTTTTTTTGTTTTTTTTATCGTAGTAAATAGCGTATACAAAAAAGAAAAAGACCTACATTTTCTGTGTTAACGAATCCGTTAAAGTGAAAATGTTCGGGCTACAGTTCTCCTCTTGAAGTTGAATAGGTGTTAGAGATTTATCATTCCATCTGGGAGAATATTTTCCGGTCTAACTTTTGCTGAGTCAGCGCGCACGTACCAGCAGCATGAGTTTAGTTCTTACAAGTTTCATTGCTTTAGAGCGTATTTCTCCTATCCTAATCGCACATGTAGTCTGATGGTGTAGTCCAGACCTGATACAGGGTGGCTATTAGGCCTTCTATTTATTCCTATCAAACCTACTGTATAATATCATGCGGTTATCCTCAAGCTTGTGAGCTAATATACTGCAATAAACTGTTATATTGAGTTACCGCCTGTCGCAGTTTCCGTGACAAGCCTTGAATAAACCAGTAATATAATATCCCGCGAAACCCATTAGATTCCTAAAGACTCATGTCAGATCATTTTGCCGCCTCAGCTTTCTTCAGTGAGTACAGCTATAGGTTCTTGAGTCTTGAATCAAGTTTCATCTGCCTGACCCTCGATCATCCTAGTCGCTAGACGCTGGACCTTTTACGGGCACTGTATTTTTTGTAGTACGGCGTCCAAGATTGAACACAGTATTCCAAATCAGGGCCGCAAGACTACCTTGTATGAGGGAATGAGGATAGAAGGTTTCCAACAAAAAAACGCTGAATGCAGCCTGAACATTTCTGCGAGACTTGTTTGCTCCTCCGGTACACTTAGCACACCTCCTAAAGTATCCTGTAATTGTCTAGGTCTGGGCAACCTGACAGTATCTTAGCCCACGTGCAGTCTCTGACTGTGCGGCACTTTGCCTGGATCAGGCTTGTGCTTTCATACCATACCATACCATCCTGTAATTGTAATGCCGATATATTTTACTTTGGCCACAGCAATTCTGCTGATTCCATCGCACACTTCTAGTAGTTTCATCACCGAATCGATCGTCAGCATGCAGCACTTCCACGAGTTTAGTGGCAAGTCATTTCTCCGTTCATTCGTTTACTTTTTTAAATCAAAGATAAGTGTATCTCTGCTATTGGATCGTAGAATCTTAGCGTTATCTGAAAGCAGAGAGCAACGTGAACTCAAGCAGGCTGCAAGGTCATTTACGAGAGCGAGAAAGATTAGTAGACCATGCGCTCATCCCTGAAGCACTCAACTGGTTGAGTGCCAACTGACGTAGTTTTATCCAGTTGCGACAAAATTCTATTGACAATTTCTTGAATAAACTGACAAACTACGTCAGCTGGTATATATCCAGCTGTTCTTCAACCACTCGTGACTGATATGCTCTGCAGTCAGCAAACGTTTTTCCAGATACCTTACTCCTGGGTATACTATCTGATGTTTGGAAACGAACTGCGGTGGTTCGCATACACAAAAGTGGTCCCAGTTCTGATGTACGCAACTACGGAACAGAAATCGAGCCGCTCCTTTTTGAAAATCGGAACAGTTACTGATTCTTTTGAATGGATCGAAATGCGTGCCTCAACTCTATACGCTATGCAGTTTAAGAACTTTCGAACCATCTACCTCGCGTATCCACTCACTGATGTCTAACCGCCCGCTCCCATTAGTTCTTATAAGCTCGTACAATTTTCTGCAATCGCTCACAGCCGCCACAAATTCCATTTTCGTAGCCTTAAAATCGCCAACTTTCCTTGTCGTTTCTCAAACGGGCAACCACTTTACGTATAATACGCCTTCGTACCGTTTCATGTATGCTTTCAGCAGAAAGTAACCGTCGTTGATCCATTAGTTGGAGAACCTTCGTAGAAACCCACTGTTAGGCTACAAGGAAGGTCAGCTCACAACTATTCAAGGCGTCTGCTTTCCAGGTGGTTCGTATCTCACCTCATTGTTCATCAATGCTCTCTTTTGGAATCCATGGAAAGATGCAAATTCAAAGTGGCCTGAAACTACCTAAGAACTGAGAGATCATTAAGCCTGGTAACATTCAGCTTCCTTGTGATGTCAAAACGCATCAAGAACTCAGCACAGATCAACGCATGATCCGAATCTAGGCATGTGCCCCAGTAATACCGGTAATCTTGCACACTTCTTACTCACAAATAGATGATAGCAATATGGTCAATCTGCGTGAACGAGATTTCCAGTGACGCTTCGAATGACACAAGCTAAGCAATCTTTCACCATTTTCCTTGCAATGACAATTGAGACCAAACCTCCACCCAAGAAATGCTAATTTGAGGAAATACGACCTACACGCGCATTCATGTCCCCAGCTAAGACAAGGATGTCACTCCTCGATGTAATTCTAACGATTTCTTGTAATTTTACATAAAACTCATCCTTGACAAGTTTAGAGCTACAATTAGTTAGTGCATAGGCATAAACCACAAACAGGTTGCGGGATTGATTGCGACATTGGCCTTTCTCTTACTGCACAAATGGCGACTGTCGATTGGGATCCAGTATGGCAGTGCGACATCAGTCCTGTCACTAAACGATTCTGACACCAGCTTGACCAGATGCCGTAGCGTCGTCATCAGTGGGCAGGTGTAGATGATAAAACTTGCTTGTAAATTCGAAGGATTAAACAATCGCGTAATCAAGCTAGAGTTATTTGTGTGTGTTTTCCGACAAAGCATACATCGACCTCGAAGCTATCAATGCAGCCAATGCTACCTGTTATCCGATGCTAGCTTAAATACGCACATTAAACGCCTCTAATCTGAATGGTATACGTGGGCGGATGAACTCTCTGGAGGTATGAAAAGCTGGCAAATTTTTCGAGGTGACTAAATTTGACGATCTCGATGAACAAGCGGTACCTCTGTCAGGGCTACTCAGGAACTACAAAACCGAAAACGGTTATTTAAAAAGTTTAAGAGTGTGTGGATATACTATCCTGGGATTGCACAGATCTGCAATCGTGCATGACTTTGTGTTGTGGGCTAACACCATGTAAAATTGATTGGCCACCGGTGGTGAGCTGCATGCTGAAACACGCTGGAGTCTCACTACCATTTCTATTTCCTTTTTACATAGCTGTCTAGGCCTGGGCAGCCTGCTAGTATCTTAGCCCACGTGCAGTCTCTGACTGTGCCGCACTTTGCCTGGGTCAGGCTTGTGCTTTCATACCATACCATACTATCTTGCAATTACAGAATATTTTCAGGATTTTATTTTTCTATTATTTCAAAGAGATCATGTTGTGGAAGTTTACGAAAGATTCCAGAGAGCCCTTGTATGTATGTATGAAAGCACAAGCCTAATCCAGGCAAAGTGACAGTCAGAGACTGAACGTGGGCTACAATACTGTTTGGGCCTATCAGGAAATGTGAAAGCTTGTTTCAGCATGCAGCTGGCCAAAGTGTTTGCCATACAACAAAGTACTGCACGATTGCACATGCGTTTGGCATCGGTCTGATGGATGAATAGTTATCTAGTGCTTACCGCATGCCTACATTTATAAGGTACGTGCGCAAGTGAGACAACACGCTGATGCAAATGATTGTTTGATACTTGGTCATTCATTCGCCTGATATAGACAGGATGAATCTGGAATCCACGGATGGTAAAATGTGTATCGAAACCAGTTCGAAAACTAACTTTGACAACCTAGCACCATCAAATCATATCAATTGCTTGACTTTATGCCAACAGAATCATGAACCATCCTTGACCTGATAAAAAATTACACGAAGCAACTGAGTTTTTCCATGGCACACAGAAAATCCATTTTGCACCATAAATTAACACTCCCATTTCAGTGGCCTGCATACATCGATCTCCTACCAACATCCAAACTCGTCAACAAATCATCGCTTGCTGTTTGAAGTCAAGAACATGAAACAGTCGCATTCCTCCCATTCACGCGTGACTGATAATGCTGTTTATTGGTTACCGGCTTTTCTTTTGAGGTGTACCTCGGTTTCAGCAGAAAATCGTGCTAAAAGCATGTGTGGTCAACATTTATTCAGCGGATTTGCAGACTTCTTATTGCCTGCTTACACTATTTTTTTCTTGTTATGTATCTTACACGGCACCTACGCACACTTCATACATACATGTCAACCCTTTTTAATCCCATTTCAGAATTCCTATTCAATATTTCATGGATTCTTGGCTGAATGAATTAGATGAATTAGAGTCCTCCTTTATTCCCCAGAAAAAGCAGAAAATTTTCAACTCTCGGTAAATTTTTACTTCATTCTGATAAATCAGCCCTTCTGTTTCGAGACAACATCACACAGAAGTCGAAGATTTCTGTCCAGGCACCAATTATGTTTCTAAATCCATAAAGAGACCGAAATTTCAGGTTCATACTGTGAGCTCCGGGCAAGGTTGTCTGCACGAGGTAACTTTTTATTGCTTTAATTGTTCACTTCTTGCAGGCTGTCTTGGTTGCCGGAGAGCAATTTCGTCCTCTTATTCCGATTACCGATCCAGCTCGAACGTACCCGTTCACGCTAGATTCTTTCCAACAGCAGGCCATTCTTTGTATCGAAAACGGCCAGTCAGTTCTCGTGTCCGCTCACACGTCTGCCGGGAAAACGGTGGTCGCAGAGTTCGTCTGTTTATTGCTCTTATACGCCTCCTTACTAGATATGCAATTGCACGTGGCTTACGACATCGTCAGCGTGTTATCTACACTACTCCGATCAAAGCATTAAGCAACCAGAAGTTCAGAGAATTTACCGAGGAATTCAAGGATGTTGGGCTGATGACTGGTGATATAACCATAAACCCGTCAGCGTCGGTTCTTATTATGACCACCGAGATATTAAGATCCATGCTTTATCGGTAGGTAAATTGTCTGTCCGATCGACGTGCATGCAATTTCGTATTGCTTGTGTGCTGATTCCGTTCTTGTCAATTCTGAAATAAAGTGCAAGCTTTTTGTTCCTATTCAAGCGGATCGGATGTGACCCGTGAAGTTGGCTGGGTGGTTTTCGACGAGGTGCATTATTTACGGGACAAGGAACGTGGCGTGGTCTGGGAGGAAACCATCATTCTACTACCACCGAGTGTTGGATTGGTTTTTCTGAGTGCCACGATACCCAATGCGCGTCAATTCGCCGAATGGGTGGTTTCGCTGCACAAGCGACCTTGTCATGTGGTTTACACGGACTACCGCCCTGTTCCGTTGCAACATTACGTGTTCCCGTGTGGTGGGGACGGGATACATTTAGTCGTAAACCAGAAAGTACGTTTGTGATCTAATTACATGAATTGTTACTAAATTCAATTACCATTCCTATGCTACTTCAAAGCACGCAAATCTTTACTGTACTGTCCATAAAAGGTGAGAGTGGCGTGTAAACGAAATCCATTCGTTTATTCTCTTTTACATTGTGCATTTTTTTATAAGATTTGATAAAATTAAATGTGCCACTCATGGCTCACATGGTTCAAATTTTATTCACTTATTTCAAATATTTATGTATTTTTAAAATGATCTTCACAATCTGGAATTACACCCGTTAGAATAGTTTTGAGTGGGAACAAATTCACTTCTTCCCTCACAAAGCGGCTCACGTTTTCTTTCACAGTTAACCGACAATAAGTTCCGACGCTAAACTATTGAAAGTATTAAAGTATTTTGTGCATGGTACTACCCTGGCGATGCTGTTTTGCTAGTATATTCGTGAACACGAATAAAGTTATTCTTCTTCTTCTTCGTTTGCACATCGTTACATTGCGAACATTTTAATCCAATTTCTCTAATCGTTTCTATCAAGGCTGCATTCTCAATAGTTATAACCAGTGTGCTGGATTTTAAATGTAAAATGCCCGTTAATTCTCAGGTTGTCTTAAACTAACGCTAGTTATAGTGAACTTTCTGACAATTCAGCGTGAATTCTTGGAATCGAATTTCAATACCGCCTTACAAATCTTACAAAATGCAGCCGGTGATGCGGCGGGGGATATGCAAATGCGTGGCCGAAAGGGTGGCTCTATTCGTGAGTTCAACTTCCATGTTTTCTCGTGCGCTAGCCTTCTTTGATTAACCTTTTTCTTGTTGTTTCACTCACTCTTATCGGTTACAACTATAACGAAAATCATTGTTCGCTTTGATATAACAGATAATAAAAAAATCTAAAAAGCTTGGTTTTGAAATCATTTTTCTCTACCGTGGCAAACAGAGCTGGAAGTTAACATTCAGTTCCGTGTGTTCAGCACGCAACGCGTATATTCTTGTGTAGTAGAAAACCACTCACGCGGATGCCTGACGATATATATCTGCGGTTTTGGAAAAGTATGAAAGGATTACTGAATGAAGGATTTTTACGAGTATGGTGATTATTCGCTGGAGCTTTACGGTGCAGCTATTCAGTCAGACGTTGACCATCGTCGAGATAAATAAACTGGCACAGACATCTTGCTTTTTACTTTCTGTTTTAACGTTTGTATAGGCCTACATGAATATGTTTTGGGTAAAGTCTCTGACGCATGTTAAATGCTAAAAGTCGATCTGTTAGAGTCCAACGGGTCCCTATTCAATTGTGGTACAGAAAGATTCATTTCTTAGGTGTGCGATTCTCGCAGTGGCTTCTTACTTTTAGTGATACTGCTCAAAATCGTAATCGGTGGTGGTCTTGCTGTACACATTATATTGAAGTGTTTGATTAATCTTGTATGTTGCCAAGTGAAGTGACGAGGAAAGCTTGTTATGATGCGTGACTGTGAAAGCCGCAAACTGCTGATGTCGCTCCACTCGTTCATAGCACTTGCCTAATTACTTGTTTGATTCGAGGTGTAGGCACCTCATCCCAGTGAGTCTGTGACTAATTAGTTACAAGTTCAGTAGAATTTCTACCAAGCCATGTTTGCGCATGGCAGTTAATCACTCGGTACTTGTTATCGGTGTAATGCTGTCCACTAGGGTGATGACATTCCTCAGCTGCGCTACCTTCCAGTCCCGCTTGATTTTGGTCCTCTCTCTGAATTGTATTTTCCAGGTCCGCAAACCTATTGCTCGAAATTGGTCAAGTTGGTGATGGATCAGAACCTGGAGCCGCTGCTTGTGTTCTCGTTCAGTAAAATGGACTGTGAATTTTATGCCACGCAAATGAATAAAATGGATTTCAACACTGGTAACTGGCTTTAACCATTGTTCGATAATCTCACGCGCCCTATTTCTTGAAATCGATACTGTCATTATTTAATTCTTCGATATATAATCCTATGAGTTCATTCTATACTTACCTGATAACGATCATTGCCTTGTTTTAAGAGATGTATCCCAAATCATATGCTGCTCTTCATTTATATGGCCGTTTTTGTGGCACGATAGCTATATCAGATTGCGAAATGATGTGCAGCGTGCAGACTGCTTCGAGTCAGACAGTAATGGCTTCATAGTGATTCGCAAGGATGTTATTCAGTGAAATTTGCACGGGTGTGCCATCATACAGTACTTTTGCACTGCGCAGTCAACACCGTACTCTAGTGATTTGCCACTAGTAGCGAGATCTATGCGGAAATACGATGGTGTCTCACTTCCGTCTTCTCATTTCTCTTTCTCGTGTATGTCTAGGCCTGGGCAACCTGACAGTATCTTAGCCCACATGCAGTCTTTGACAGTGTGGCGCTTTGCTCGGATTAGGTTTTCATACATAATGAAATGAGAAGTGATTGGCTATCCATGTAGCCGTTACTGTTTTGTAGCCGTTTCTAATCGTTAACAAGCCTTTAGCACAGAGATTAATTTGCGTACTACCAATCTTCACAGTATTTACGTGATTTGGCGCCTTTACAATTATTTATTTTGGTTTGATTTTACATCACTGGACGTGTTTGTGATGCTTTCCATGTTCCTGTTGCTTCACACCACAGCCGCGTCCTAGCATCCGTTCCAAGACATTGACTATTCAAATAATTACAACCTGCAATATTATTTCAAATTCCCTAATAATGTTTATGTTTAGCAAATTTACAAATGTTTGTCGCTTAACTAAAGAGGGTTCGACACCTGGGATACTAGCAGGTCCCTTCCGTATATGTGTATGCGATTACAAACCTGATCCAGGCAATGTGCCGCACAGCCATAGAATGTACGTGGGACAATATACTGTCAGCTTGCCTAAATAATCGTGACTAAATAGTCATCAGACTCCTACGCGATATTAAGCAGCCCGCCACCTCCCCACTAACCGCACTATGCCACGAACCATCGTGCCGCGAATAATATCAAATTTAAATTAAACGTCACACAAACGAGTTCAATCGTTAACCCGAGTTTTTTTATTCTACCTGATTTTGCTTCAGTTTTGATCGAAAACGATCTCTCCTATTACCTTTCTTCTTCATGTGTTATCAGACACCGAGAAAGCAGCAGTGGAATTGATATTTCAAAATGCAATCGCTGGTTTATCGGACGAAGACAAACGCCTTCCCCAGGTTCAAGTCTTGCTTCCGGTACTTCGCCGTGGCATCGGGATCCATCATGGTGGACTGCTTCCGATCCTAAAGGAAATCGTTGAAATACTATTTGCCGAAGGTTTAATCAAGGTAGCCCTTTCACCTTACTTATTTTTTTAAATAAATTGTGTACCACTACCATTGTTGATATCTCTCCATTCCTGATGAACTAGAAGTATGTTTGCCCCTGTGCAGTGTATGACTGCGTTGCACTTTACGTGATCTCAGACTTGTATTCTCGTACATACATCACGGCACGGCACGGATGTGCAATCGTGCAGTACTTATGTGCTGTGCAGCCAACACCGTGCTAAATTGATTGGCCATCGGTAGTGAGCTGCATGCGAGTACACGCTGGAGTCTCACTACCATTTCTATTTTCTTATATCTGTCTAGGCCTGGGCAACCTGACAGTATCTCAGCCCACGTGCAGTCTCTGACTGTGCGGCACTTTGCCTGGATCAGACTTGTGCTTTCATACATACATACATCATCACCATTTTGCACCACTGGAGCCAGCCAAACTGCCAAGCAACATGAATCAGGAAAAGCAAATAAGCAAGCACCTATATGCAAATGTGCAAAAAGCAGCTTGTTTTGTTGTTGATATTAAGTTGTGATTTCCCTGTATGTTTTTGCCATTTTTGTTTAAAAATCGTTTCAAGAAAACTTGGCAAATTACTTTGAGAGCACAAGCTTTGTTTCACAGACACTCGACAACATTGGTTGGTAGTATTTAAGATCGCTGATTTGATGTATGTATGATGTATGAAAGCACAAGCCTGATCCAGGCAAAGTGCCGCACAGCCAAAGAGTGCACGTGGGCTAAGATAATATCACGTTGCCCATGCCTAGACAGATCTAAGAAAAAGGGACTGGGAGTGAGACTCCAGCGTGTTTCCGCATGCAGCTCACTACTAGTGGCAAATTAATTTAGCACAATGTTAGCTGAACAGTCACACACCCATGCGGGCTAATCTAATACCGTCGTCTTGGTTCGTCACGTCACTCACCATTTTCTCTGCGGCTACGCAGACAACATCGGTACTACATGTGTGGAAAAAGGCACTTCGTTACCGTGTTTCAGCGCCTGTATTGCGAACGGGCTGTTGTTGTCAAAGACAAACATTGCTTTGCATTTCAGCTGATGGGGCGAGACGTTCCCACTGTGCTTGTTCTGTTCATCTTGAATATGACCCATACACTACTCTCTAGAACCAGTGAAATCACTCGATTAAGATTGCACAATTATGCGTTTATGCGACAACAATACATTCCGCTTACTGTTGCAACCGACTTGAATTCACGGTGGCCGTAGGCTCACACCATCTAATTATAGTCTATCAAACGAAGCGATAATTGTGCAAATCTTCGAAGCCTCATAAATTGATTTTCCACGACCGCTGCAACGTGAACATCCGTTGTTTAACTGTCATTCTGGTTTCCTCAGGTTCTTTATGCCACAGAAACATTCGCGATGGGCCTGAACATGCCCGCCCGGACGGTGTTGTTTACCGGAACGCGAAAGTTTGACGGTCGTGACTTTCGCCTCGTCTCTTCCGGCGAGTACATCCAAATGTCTGGTCGTGCTGGACGCCGTGGCAAAGATGATCGCGGCACCGTTATCCTTATGCTGGACAACCGGATTTCTTCCACCGAGGCACGCCAGCTGTTGTTAGGGGAACCTGACCGTTTGGATTCATCTTTTTACTTGACGAATAATATGGTGCTGAATTTGATGCGGGTAGAGGATGTGAATCCAGAGTTCATGCTCGAGAAAAGCTTCTATCAGTTTCAGAATCAATCCAGATTGCCATCGCTGGAGAAAAGTGAGTTTCCGTTGCACTCCAGGTTCATCCAGTCAACTTGCTCTTGGTAATGTAGGTTTTACTTACTTGACTGTCCTCCCGGTCGCACATTTGAAGCTGTTCTTGCAGAGCCATGCAAGTTACTACTATGTTCTGCACGGATGTGCGATTGTACAGTATCATTGTGCTGTGCGGCTGACACCGTATTAAATTGATTGGCCGCCGGTAATGAGCTGCATGCTGATACAGGCTGGAGACTCACTACTATTTCCGTGTCTGTCTAAGCCTGGGCAACATGACAGTATTTTAGCCAACTTTGGTTATATCAGGCTTGTGCTTTCATACATGATACATAGATACCATCTTCTGCCACGACGCGGTCATATATCTCTTTCCGCTCCATCGGACACGTGTTTCTTGTACCTTCCCTATCCGGTCATTATTCTGTTGTTTTCAACTCATTTAATAGTGTAGGCAACCGGGTAGTATCATGCCTACGTTCAACGATGCCGATGACAACGCTTTGTACCCCCCTTCTCGCTTTGTACATCTCATTGTTTATGTTGAACGGCACTATATCTGTATCAGATTGTGCAAATATAATAATAATAAGTGCAGAATGTGAAATTTGTCAGTACTTCTGTACTGCACATATAGCATTGAGCTAAATTAATTTGCTAACAGTACTAAGCTGCCTGTAGGAACACTGGAGTCTCGCTGTCTTTTCCGGTTTCTTAAACTAATCTAGTTCCGAGTAACCTGACAGTATCTTAGCCGACGTGTAGTTTTTGAATGTGTTGCTGTTTGCTGTATCAGGCTTGCGATTTTACATACAGGCCTGGCTGACTCAGTGTATATATGTGTATACGTGTATGTACTTAAGTCTATATTGTACGTGCCCAGTGTTAGGCAAACATGTGAGATTGGGGTAATGGCTATGCGATTTCAGCATGTTCCCAGACGGAGTTCATCACCCGTGGAAATAAATTTCGTACGTTGACGTCCATGTGTGTTGCACGATTGCATATGCCTTCAGGACTGCGGCCTTATGTACACTTATTTAACTAACGCGGCAAAACTCCCCAATCTGTTTGATTCTCAGTTGTCATAAAGAGTCGCTAGTTTACGTGGATCACGTGATTTAACTAGTGGATCGATCGAATTGTGCATATGTCCGTCTATTTATTCTTTTCCCTCTTCTGGAAGGAGTCAAAGAACTTGAAACAATATTGGAGACCTGCGTTATTCCTGAGGATGTCAATGACGAGCAGCTAGAATCCTACGTCCGTCTGCAGGATGCTTTGAGCGCAGCGAACCGTGATCGTTGGGCTGTTGCAATGAAAGCCAAATCAATCATTCCATTCCTACAGCCCGGACGTGTTGTTAAGGTGAGTGTTTATGTTTTATGACTTGCTTGCTCGACGTACCGAATGTTTTCTTCGTTCTTGCTCCAGTTGTAACGGTAATATTTGAGCTAAAATTTCGCTCTTATGCCAATACGGACGTGTCTTACTTCAACTCTACTCAGGTTCACACCTTGGACGATATTGATTTTGGCTGGGGGATAGTTTTACACATGAACCAAGGGGTCTCCACTGGTACACCCAAAGGCAAATCAGCTCGCGCAACCATCGACGATACAAGTTTCACAGTCGAATGTCTGTTGAATGTGACCGCTCCCAGTCTACTGGGCGTTTCAGCCGATACTCCTTTAGATCATTCGGTCAATTTGTCGATGGTGGAACCGCCTTCCTCGTGCGTGGACCTTGAAGATAGCCGACAGAACGCCGTTTGCCTGATCACTGTGCCGTTCTCGTGTCTGGCCGAGCTATCGAGCATTTGTATGTCCGTCAAAAGCGGAATCGAATGTGCATCGAACAGGACAGATGTGCTTGCACGCAAATGGGCCAAACAACCAGAGGCCGTTCGTCGCAAACTGTGGGACGGCATTGAGCGTGCTCGGGTGAAATTGGGCGGAACGATTCCCGTGTTGGACCCGATAAAAGATTTGAAGAACAAGGATATTCGATTGAAAGAATATACCGAGGTACGTGAGCGATTTCTCATCCGACTCGTCATTTTAATCCAGGTTGCGCATATGTTGGAATCGCGCATCAAATTGAATCCTTTAAACCAAAAGCCGAATATCGATCAACTCGTCGAATTATACAAACGACGGTGTTCGGTAGGTTATTTTGATTTTGTTTCCAATTTTTCTTTCATTTCAGAGCGTCACATTCTCGCTAAATGTTTCAGATTTTGCCCATCGATAATTGTTACATGAGCGGCACGTGATTGACCAAATCACACGAAGCTGCTTTTGAGGAATTAATATTAGATGGTTCGAATCCGGAGACATTGGTGTTTTAAATTCTAGTTTGAGGTAAACATAGCAAAGAGTTATAGGCAGGCGCACTAACGATCTTCAATGTGCTTACTCGTCAACAATGCTGCTACAGATGAAGCTGTGCCGCTTAAATATTTTTGTACCTGAATAAGAAGTTCCGCGGGAAAATGCGTATATCTAAAATGAGAAAACACGCATGAATTAGAATGATCGTTATTCATATATCAATATTGTGCAATTGTGCATCATTTCTGTGCTGTGCGGCTAACATCGTGCTAAATTGATTGGCCACCTGGTAGTGAGCTGCATGCTGAAACAGGCTGGAGTCTCACTACCATTTTCGTTCTCTTATATGTCCGGACGTTAGCCCACGCGCATTCTATGACTGTGCGGCACATTGCCTGGATATGACTTGTGATTTCATACATACATACATATAGCATATATATTATCGGTACTAGCATGATAATAATCCCTCAGATGACGCTTTGCATTTGTAAAAATAATCACAACGAGGTTCTTTGAATGCTCAACTTGTTTCTACTTACTGGCTTCGTGACTCAATTATTCCTCTATGCAAACGAGTGATTGTTTGGTCGGTTAAGTTCACTTCCCAACGAAAAATGTTCAAGTTGTAGGATAGTGGTATGCGACAGACAGTTCGAGCGCGTTATGCCAATCCTCACCTCATTAATTTGTTCGCAGCCATCGGTCAGCATCATGTCCTTGCGTGTTCCTTACGGTGATTAGGAACAAAGGTTTTGTTTGACGAAGCAGTAATCGTAACCATTGCGATTATTGTTGGGTGTACTCTCGCTCATCGAAAGCGGTTCAAACACCCTTAAAAGAGTGATTACACTCCGAGCAATGAGCATCTTTGAATATTATTTCTTGTTCCCGTCATTGCGATGTGAATTAGATCATCCTTTGTTTTTGTTTACCACGCCATAATGACTGCCCCATGCGAGGCAGATCGTGAAGTACGGCTTCGAATTGCAACATACAATAGGCTTATGATCTCATACATCTTCATAGTTCAGCACATTTACTTGGTTTTCCATTCTGTGACAAATTGCTATTTGTCGCTACGCTAAACTGTCGGGACGCTATTTTGTTGCGGGTTCCCTTTTAGGTTATAAATTAGGTGACGGATTGCTTGCTCCGCAAAGAAGTCATTCGTGTTTAGTGTGTCACGGAGAAATTCGTGGAAAATCTTAATTTTGTTTCCAGGTTAAATACCGTGGAAAATTTGGCAGGTAGTAATATATGGTCCAAAAAATCACGTAGGGGGGTGGCAAGTAGGATTCTGGATCATAAGCTTATAGGCGATGCAGGACACTTTGATCGGTATCACTCTACCGCAAATGTAATATTTTACATTCACGCAATAATGTTTTCACAATTAAAATCGATGGTTGTTCAGTCATTCATACCCGACACTTCACTGGAATGGTGCACTAGAATAAATGAGTCAGAATGCGCGGCGGAGTACCAATATATAATGCAGCACTGTCTTAACACGTTTCACAAAGAAGCCACGACTTAACATTCGTGTATGAAGCGGTAAAAATTTCAGTGCATCACGAGCAAGCAAAATTAAACTTTGAGCCCACTGTTAGTTTAGTGTGCTGTGTATGATCACACACTACGTGGTAGATTACATATTTCTAGTAAACAGAATCCAAATCTTTTATCCCGTTATCGCGCACACCCCATGTCCGGATTCATGCTGTTCGCTCTTGCTGTTATTCTGTTTGTTGTTTTTGAAACGTTTTCACACTGTTTTGGTTACACAACAGCATCTATAATGTTCACATCTAACGCTAACTATACCGAACCTATCCGTGCTTATCGAGCTTCGCACCCATGTGTATCGGCAAGGATATGTGTGACATATCATGTAACGACTATACATATGGCATGGCTTCACATCTTGGATGACGTGCTAAGCTGCCATTGTTATTTTTCCGATTGTTGTTGTACACTTATACACTTAGTTAAGGTGAGAGGCTGAGGTTAATCGCATTTTTCGAAAATGTGTAATCGCATCAGGGCTCGAACTTCACGATTTAATCGTGCTACTCTTCCGCTGCGCGATACCACAGACTTTTAAATTTCACAGTTCAGGCGTCACGGATATTTTCAAACAAAGTACTAACGCCTGCATTACGGTAGTGTAACCGTCTTAAAGATGTGCGTTTACTCATGCCTTGTTTATCAAGATATGCTTCCGGGTTTCCAGATCCTCCGTGAACTTCACCAGTCTCGAAAGCAGTTGCAATCTAAAGAAAACGTGTTCCACATGGATGAGTTGCATGCTCGTAAGCGACTGCTCCGGCGTTTGGGTTTTTGCTCGGAAGATGATGTGATTGCATTCAAAGGTCGCGTTGCGTGTGAAATTTCATCGGGGGACGAACTTATGCTGACTGAACTTCTGTTGGACGGTCTATTCTCTCAGATGACGCCGCCACAAATTGCTGGCGTTCTTTCTTGCTTCGTCGCGGAACGATCTACTGGGAAAATACAGAAAGTTATGTTGAAGCCTGATATGGAGCAAGCTCTGAAAACAATACAGGTTTGCTTATATTTCCCTACAGAAAATCGCTTCATTTTGATGCTTTTAATTTGACTGAGCTTAATTCAACTGATTTTACAACCATCAAATTAAAGAAGAAAAGTATTCTTTTGGCAGATATGATCGATCTCGGTATGGTTTAATTAAAACTCGGGATAATTCGTAGAACTTCATTTCTATTAATAGCCAATGCACCGGTTTCGGTTCCCGATATTAAATTTTTCAGACCCCATTCACATTCGATTTAAAATTAAAGCTCAACACATTTTCTTATTAAAATATACTCATGTGGATCCTGATCATAGTATCCCAACCTGATGAGTGCAAACTGGACGAAACCTGTCGTGGGTGGGTGTTGATGGAAATGTATGAAAATATGCATTTTCGTTTCAGGCTCATCGGTTTGACTTCATCCACATATGTGTTCACATGTGATTGAACTGCCAGCCTTACACAGCAGTTGCTTATAAGCTCAACTTGTTTATCCATGAGACCGTATTTGGTAACAGCATTACTCGATTGTACGTGGTGAAAAAACTTTAGAAACCGGTTGTTCGGTAGAAAAATATTCTGTCGCGAAAACGCTGTTGTTCGCGGGTTCAAAAAAGAAAGATTGCGTTTGCCATTAAATTACTGGTGCATTTTGATCATACTACAGACTTGTGTACTCTTTCGCGCATATTATTTATAAACCACTGATCAGAAACTCGGATGAGAGCAATCGCCTTACTTTGAAGCAGGTGCTATATATCCGTGCCTCTCTTCCATAATGATTATGGCCTGGGCAACCTGACAGTATCTCAGCCACATGCAGTTCTGACTGTGCGGCACTTTGCCTGCATCAGGCTTGTGCTTTCATACCATAACATGGCCACCCAATGCACCACTTCTGGATAAAAATTGGACCAGCAGTGGTGAATTTGTTTGGGAGGATATGCGTCACGTGTTACGCAGTATGAATGTTAACGTTATTATCGTTTTGATCGAGATACGGAATCAAACGTTTTACATCCAAGGCTCACTGAACCTATTCTTACTGTCTCCACCTGATGACGGCAAACAGCCACAAACCAGTTGCGATGTGTAAGCGCGGAGGATGTGAGCAATGTTATACTTTGTTTTACATTCATGTTCCAGAACAAAGCACGATTTCTTGCTCGTGCGGCAGCCGAATGTCGTATCGGTACGTCGCAATCACATTCCGGAGACGACAAGACAAATATCCCGGAAGCTGGCGCCCTTCTAAATAGCCGAATCGGTCAATTCGATGATGAGCAGGCCTACGTGGACCGCTTCACTGGCGAAATGATGGAAGTCGTGCGTGCATGGGCCGAGGGAGTTAGTTTTGCTCGTCTTTGTGAATTGACATCTGTGTTCGAAGGAAGTGTTATTCGATGTATGCGCCGGTTAGATGAACTCTTACGCCAAATGCATGACGCGGCCAAAGTTGCAGGCAACACGGAACTGGAAATAAAGTTTTCTGAAGGTAAGAGCTATTTTGGTTATCAAGTTTACAGGGCATCATGCTAACCTGCGTTGTTTATTCTTCACTCCTTGATCGTGGTTCCCTTAGATCTTAAACTTTTCTGATGTCTCAACCGACACTGTTTCCTCTGTAGGTAACCAACTAGGACAATGACGCTGTTAATGTTTGTTCGACTTCATTGCTTTAGATCACTGATCCCAACGCGATGCAAAGCGGTGTATCCCCACTGCGCATGTATGTATGTATGAAATCATAAGCCTGATCCAGGCAGTAAGCTGCACGTAGGTTGCATATAGATACTACTGTCGCACTGGATTTAAAATTGACGAAGTTTGACCAGCGTTGGTCCGTTAATCCAATCACCATACGTCATCGAACCTGTGGTGCTTAAATGTAGTATTTTTCGGATTTGCGCAATGGGGTGACATTATCTACATATCCTGTCATCATCCATCAAGCGATAGCGTGAAATTATACCGTCTGAATGATACGATTTTCCAAACCGTCATCACTACCATGCCTAGCAACATCAGTTGGCAGCTTACAGTAATTGTAACTAACCACTCACTATAGCCTGACCTGTGAAGCATGTTCAGGTCAATCTACCTTTATACTAATATTACAATGGAAAACCTTATTACGGACACGTTTGATAGTATCAACAAGCACTTATGATAACGCAGCGATTGTCGAATACTTGGAGGCGTTGAATGTGTTCGCTGCTTAAACGGTAGGTTGGCAATATAGCCCTAAACGTTGTTTCAGTTCCCTACCATTGAGTTCTAGTGAAATATTAATCTGGCTCCAGAGGTAACCTTGGTTGTGGTAGCCTCAAAACTCAGCCTCGCTCCCTTTAAACAATGTTGTATCATGCAGTTATCGGCTTGGCATGCCAGTTTGTCAAGCGCTGTTTTGATGTTGTTGTAATCCAGAACGGTCCATATAGAAATCGATTTGTCACAGCGCAGGGTAAGCATTCCTGATTAAATCAAACGATAGCGATTCCGCTGCCTCGATAGTAGAATGCATATAAATATACCAGTCGTTAACCCCCATTTTTTATTTTCAGCCATGGTGCTAATAAAACGTGACATTGTCTTCGCCGCAAGCCTCTACTTGTGAGACGTGTAAAAATATAAGAGATACATTTTCGAAAATCGATGCATTTTATTCTTTTGAATCCTTTTTTTCTAAACTGTTTGCCACTTCGAGAGCCTTTTTTCTCCATGTTGGCAATTTCAAATAATAATCCACTCCAGAAGCAACGGTTGTGCCGGCTGTGAGCAACCTGTAAAAATCAACGTAGTATGCGTATAATAGAGAAAATAGGGCTTGGAACAGCAAGATCACATATTTGAGGATGAACAACGTGACATCGGCATCTAATCAATTGAGCGTTTTGCGCTTGGTTCACCGGAAATGTGATAAGTGTTTGATTTTCATCCAAAAAGCAGGATTGTCACTCTGAACCGCTAAACAATCATCGTATTATACAAATAGATGGGGCGTTGGTTCGTGTCAGAACGAAAACAAACTCAAATGAGATGTTTAGCGCTGGATAGAAATACGAATCTTGTAACGTTAGGACAGTACGGCATCATTATGGGAGCTTTATTGTGCCTTGAGTATCCTCCACGGAAAAGTTTTTCTCGCCATTTACATACATGAAAAAAATACAGCATATGGATAAGGCGTATCTATTCTCGACTGTAGTACAGTCATGAAGGAATTATGCTTTCAAACCTGATATGTATGTTAATGTAACCAATCAAATATTGGATCCCCTGGGCCGAAACCAAATGCTCATTTTAATGGTCAAGGTCATCATTTACTCAAATTGAACTGGAGTCTCGCCAGCCTTACAGCGAAGCCACACGGAAGTAAGAGTTTGCGCGAGATGTATGAAATGATTAGGGTAAAGCAATACAGGGTGTGTACAGTTATAATCGGCACGTGGGCTAAGATATTGTCAGCTTGCCCATGGCTAGACGGATATAATGTGGAAATGACGTCGAGACCACTATGTTTTAGCATTGACCTCACTCAAGTGTCAAATCAACTTAGAGCGTTGTTAAGGAAGTGCTGCGCGATTGTACATCGGTGATAGATAGCTTGTTTGCTTATATGAGTGTCGAAGAGATATCTAAGGTTTCATATCTGGAAGTCGAATGATGCTAGTGATGGTACAAAGGTGACGATTACGGCGAAACTACAAAAATCGCTATTTTACTATCTGGAAGGATGAAGGCCAACAGTGCAACACCATGGCTTGTTGCATCTGGGTTGATATTCGGAACAATTGATTAATTTTTTAAAAGAATACTGATTAATTTCAGATGGCTACTTGAAATATAGTTTATAAAAGCACGAAGTAAATCACAGTGGTGTAGTTTTTCCTTACCAGAGACCATGTAGATAAACTGAATTCGCCAAGTTGAAAGAGGGTGCTCCGAGACTGGATACAGTCGTTAGCAGTTGACAGAACGTGTTGAACTGCAAATAAAAAGCATGCTCGAAAAGCTGATGGACATTAATGAACAATCGATGGCATAACAAATGAAAACATACATGAACAACTTGTAATTTTTAAAAAAAATATCGCAAGCTTGCTGCAACCTGCGACGTTTTCAGGTCTACAAATAAATAAAAAAATTGAAGAAATTACGAGACTCCGGTGAAATGATTCAAAGCTAATTAACAACGCTGTTCACTTCAGAATGATGTTGATCGTGACAAATAAAAGCACTAAGCAACCGTGTTCATTAAGTAGCCTGGTTTTGACTGGCTGTCGGCTGACAGGGAAAACCGTCACTCAATAAAAATACGAATAACCCAACCAAGATGGGCTAGTAGAGTAAACTATATATTGTGAGAAATGACTACGCCATTTAGAGCGTAGCTGCAATCATATATTTATCATGTTTCTCATATCTGTCTAGACCTGGGCAACCTGGCAATATCTTAGCCCACGTGCAGTCTCTGACTGTACGACACTTTGCCTGGATCAAGCTTGTGTTCTCATACATACATAATAATGCAGCACAAAATAAAAATTTTCAAAGGAAACTGGATTGGCAGTGAAGATTAACGATTATTACTAAAACGGGACTTAGACATTTTAAGCCTACCTTGCTCAACTTGGATGCATCCATCGGGAGACGGGATATAGCCGGTCGAACATATCGTAGAAACTATGAATTAAAGTAGTTGATGCGACGAACCTGTTGTTTGGGAATCGATAAATAGACTAGGTGAGCGGCAGCCGCCATGATCGCAGCATCTCGTGTCAAAATGACTCCTGCCAAACTGACTAATTGTAATTGATCCAAAACATAGCCTACCTGGTAACAAGCCAGAATAGGATAATGTGAGAACCAATGTGGTAACTAGTATCTTGTCGGCTAACGGGTCGAGGTAGGAACCGAGCCAGGATTGTTGACCTTTGAAATTACGAGCAATATATCCATCTAACTGCACATGTATCATAGCAGCAAACAGCAACTAACCCCATCAGAAAGTCCAGCAGCGATAACCAGAATTAACGCGTGATATATTTGTTGTTCCACAATCAAATATCCTATTATTGGGCTCAATCCAATACGACAAACTGTCAATACATTGGGAATTGTCAAAAGACGCTGGTTCCAATAATGAATTATTGCTTTCTCACGTGTTTCTCATCAGATTGCTGATACTGTGAGTAGTAGGCTTGTGCTTTAGGATACAAAATTTTATATCTATTTGTTAGAACATTCTGCAGAGCGTTTGCTTTCAAGCGAGTAAAACAAAAATGCCGGATACGAAGCATTTGTCTTTCAATGCAGTTTGGATTTGAATCTAAAATGAATGATATATGTATAGAGAGATAGAGGAAGTGGGTGGAAACACGGAATGCCTTGTTAATATTTGTGAATATAAAATCATGGAGGAAGATTATGCAAGTAAACACGTTCATTTGCGATGGACGAATTGTATATGCTTAGGATACAACCATGATTATAATTACAAAGACCAACTCCATTGTGCATCGGCCGTCGCGCATGATAAACAGTCGCCTTGCTTGCTGCATACAACAGGGTGGGTAAGCGAATACAAGCTACTACAGACCCTAATCTTCAACCTGTTTCTGAACGTTTCCATTCCAATGTTTAACAGTTCCTACTCTTTTCGGACGATTTTACCGCTCTTTTACGCATGTGCAAAGCTACGGATATTGTTTTATTCGCGGGGAAATATGAAACCCCAGTCTAAGCCGGCTGAGATATGTTGAATTTACCATTAGGTAATACATTTGATCTTTGAAGACAATGCACTGATAATGGCGAAAGGTTTATTACCGTTTCTGTGCACAATCTGAATTACTTCCATTAGCCAAAAAAGTTTCGTCAAATGGCACATGGCACTTAGGCCAAAACCCCAAATTCTATTGCCTATACGTGCTCACTGGAGAGGTGTTTGTGGACCGGCCTTTGTAGATTCTGATCATGAGTTAAAGTTCTCCAGTACTCAACCTTAGACACGAGAGAATCGCATTGCGGCTGTGAAAACATTTCTTAGCTGCAATTCCAAGGAAATTTAAAAGTACTACTTTAAGTAAATCACTTCAAGTTTCTCAGTGTGCAACTGTCGAGCAAGATTGGAACACTTAACGGTGGTTAACTGGGCCACCGCAATATCCGCATGCAGGGACTATACGATCGGCCCCCCCCGTAGTTCGCACTTCCACAGCGCATACCAGAATTCTTTACCAGCGGCTCCAAATGCCTTGTGATTCTGAATTCGATATAGGGCGTAGATGCGTAAAGTGCTTCAGACTGGGCAGAGAAAAGCGGTGTCTAAATAAGGTCGAGACAGAAGTAGCAAATAATGAAGAAGGAAAATAGCTTCATTCGTGTACACGAACCAATTTTAAGCAATCATATTAACTCAATCACAAAAAATACTTTTCCAAAATCCTTACATCAATTCATACTGTCAGTCGCGTATTCAGATCCTGACTAATTATGGATTCATCAACCAAATAGTGGGCAATGGAAGGGACTAAATAATTTCTGAATTTTCCGTCTTTAAATAAGAGACGACATAATGGCTTCACGTACACAACAACGATTTGAAAACCATAAGGATCTCATGCAGTGGGTGTGTATTATCGGCAGAAATGACTCTAATCAATCTGTCACATTAACGGACGTGTTGATCGACGATCATAGCTCGAATTAAATCCGTAGATGCACAGCTCAGTCGTGCAATAACCTTAATGCCTCTTTTGATTATTAGGGCAATCATTTCAGGAAAACCGGAAAAAATATAGGGGATGCATAGAAGGAGTGGAGAATACAATGCATGGAAAAACAATGTCTACCTAAATAAGGTGGGACGGAGAGAGAACGGGGGTGAAGGGCATAGAAAGATAACCGGCGAACTTTAAAGAACAGAGCAGTCACTGGATCAGTCCAGTTGAGGCTGAAACTTGAAACAAGTTCATCTGCTGAACTCTGAGCTATTGAAAGTAACCTGAAGAATTCCGTGAAGCAGGGTTTGATATCACTGGCCAAACAAGCAACAGAAGACTACTTCTTTCAGCGTTCAAGTATTTAACGATAAGCCGAGTGAAGATGACCGCTGGTTAATGGTAATGATCTTTAATTTTGATTCAGAAGGGTCAACGCTTCGATGGCTGTCGAAAGCAACGGCAACGTCATCAGCGTTGTCGAGAATAAGAGTATTATGAAACTTGGAAGATTAGAAATATAAACAGATAATAACAAAGGAGAAGGAAATTCGCCCTACAAAATACTGCGATGAATCGGGATCGAATAGCAGACTTTGCTATTCACGATGAAAGTAGGGGGCAATCAAGTGAAGTATGTTTAGAGGGACTCCACATACAGAAAGGTTTTATGCAAGGAACTTCTGACAACACTGTTGAAAGCGTATGTGTAATCAAGGAAGCAAACTTTCAGTTTCCCACTTAGAATAAAGTGCACTGAATACGTGCCCAGTTCACACAGCAATTGCGTTAACCGTTGAACTATTATTTTGGTATGTGAACTGGTGAAAAAGTACATAAAAAGGAGTACGGAACGAATGTTGCAACTATCGCAGAATTTTGCTTATTCTAGTGGTAGCTAAGATATCGGTCGCTATCCTTATTCGCAGACTTATCCCTATTCGAGAGAACATCTCTCGCAAACAGCAAGCTGGCTTTCGACCAGGGCGTGGATGTGTAGACAAAATTTTCGTTCTGCGGCAGTTGCTAGAGCACCGACACCTGTATCAGCGACCAGCCATAGTGGTGTTTCTGGATATTAGAGCCGCCTTTGACTCGGTGGAAGATCCACCCTATAGAACTGCTTACTTCGCCATGGAATCTCAAAGAATTACGTCGCTATCCTAATGGACTTATACGCCCACTCGATAGGGAGGGTATGGACGTACGATAGCCTTTCAGTGCCACTCAACACTACTATGGATGTAAAACAAAGCTGTCCAATCTCCCCGTTCTTGTTTAACTTTGCTATCGAGGACGTCCTCCGGAGTGCTCTTAATAGTTGCTCCACTGCTGGCGTTGAGCTCCTTCCAGGTTGGTGTGTCATAGATCTGGATTATGCTGATATTGCATTACTAAGCGAAAACCTAACATTTATACAACAGGCCTTGGATATGATGGCGATGGAGGCATCTAAGTATGGGTTATTCTTTTCATCAAGCAAGTGTAAAGTGCTCCTTCATGAATATTTAGGTGAACTGCCAAATTTTGCTATAAATGATCCTGTTCTCGATCATGTTGAGCAGTTCAACTTCCTAGGAAGTCTGGTGGTTGCTGAGATCATATACAGAAAAAAATCACGTTCATAAATGAAAGACCATACTGGTATTCAACAAATTTAAGTGCCTCTGGAAGAGACGTGATTTGAGCTTGAGTTTTAAAGGAAGGATATACTTCACCTCGGTAAGGACAGTATTGCTTTTGGGAAGTGAATGTTGGACAGCAGAAGACATTAGAAGACTGGAGGTCTTCGCCCAACGTTGTTTGTGAAGGTTCGTTCTCACGTGCTGTGGCACAACCACGTTTTGCATCTCTCTGAGGTGCGTTTTAGGATGCCCGCACTAGCCTTCAAACAGCCATTAAACCGATGGCGTCTTCCGCTGGTTGGGGCACGTCCTGCCAATGAACCTGAACTGTTTACCACGCCGACGCTCTATCGTCCCGTGGTACGAGACTGGAAAAATGTGGCAGTGTTCACCACTAATTTTGAATAGTTATTGTTATTATTTTTCGTACAATCCTAATAGAATTATTATTTTATTACACATCCTTTACATACTGCCGATGTGCCCGACAAGTATATACCAGAGAGGGTACATATGAAAAGGTTTTTTGATCTGTTTACCACATGCCGTTGTGAAACTTTTTCGAATAAGAAAAGAGGGAGGTCACTGATAAACTGGAGACGGAACACAAGCCACAGGATTTCTCCTCGCCACTGTTTCTTTCTTGGTAAACAATAACCCTCCACTGATTGTTAATCCTTCACAATATTTCACGGTCCACTGCCCCACCCGGGTAAGCGCGATGTTTCCACGATGGCTAGTGGGGCTGTTAGACGCTTGAGGGTCTTTCGCCAGGTATTCCTTTGTCCGCCACGGCGACGTTTCCAATCGGGTCCAGCGAGAGCAAAAAGAGCTAGGCGAGGAAGGCGTCGCTCATCCATACGGAGAACGTGCCCCAGCCATCTCAGCTGGCACATGGATATATGATCGGAAAGTGGCACAGAGCGATCGCCGATGACTGCCCTCCTAACGTCATCATTTTTTACTTTCTGTTGCCAGCTTAAACAAGCTATACTCCGCAGGCAGCGATGATCAAACGTCGATAATCGTTGACTATCGGCTTGACGCAGCGTCCACGTCTCGCAGCCATGCAGTAGAACTGCTCGTACGGTGGCCTGGTACACTCTGCCCTTCAAGCATAATCCAACATCGCGTCGGCGCCACAGATGCTGTAGCCCAGCGAAAGCATGGCGTGCTCTTGCAATCCGTGCTGTGATTTCATCTTCGATATCGCCCACAGTGGTGATGCAGCTCCCTAGGTATACGTTGAGACATCGTATACCTAGGTGAATCTGTCAGTGACTTCCAGTTTATGGTCTTCGATAGTCAAATCAAGTGTTGGGTCTGTCCAACCCTGTAGGAACACTTTGCATTTTGACGTAGAGAAATGTAATCCATACAGCGACAACTGGTCAACGAGTAGATCCAAAGCGCTTTGTATGGCGAAAGCATCCTCTCCGAGGAGAGCAATGTCGTCAGCATAGTCCAGATCCATAACTCGTCGACCGGGGAGCAGGTCGATCCCACAATTCGGTAGCTGAGCTGTTGCTGCATGCATGACATCGTCAATCGCAAAGTTGAATAGGAATGGGGAGATCGGACATCCTTGACGAACCCCGCTGGAAATGGTAATTTGCTTGGATAAATCACCATAGGCTTTGACTCTGCCGGTGGTGTGGCAGTACAGCTTCTTGAGCAAGATTACGTACTTCGGTGGGACACCATGGCGAATGAGACAGTCCCAGAGAGCGGTTCTGTCAATGGAATCAAAGGCTGCTCGTATGTCAAGAAAGACGATAATTGTTGGACGTGCGTATTGGTAACGTTGCTCCAAAATTTGGCGGAGCGTGAAGATTTGGTCCACACACCCGCGTCCTCCTCTGAAACCAGCCTGTTCTTCTCGATACTCTGCTTCTCGGTAGCTGTTAAGCCTGGTCAGGATGATTGATGCAAACAGTTTAGAAACCACCGGTATGAAACTGATACCCCTGTGATTACCGCACTCTTTACTCGACCCTTTCTTGAATACTGGGACGATGGCTGACGGTCCCCACGCGCTGGGTATGGTTTCCTCGTTCCAGATCTTTCCGAAGAGCACTGACAGCTCACTGCACAAAACATTGACACCATCAACGAATAGTTCGGCTGGTAGGTCATCTAAACTAGGGGCCTTGCGTCGTCTAAGCTTCATTATGTGTGAGCGAATTTCTGCCTCTGTAGGTGGTCCCTGTGCGGCCGGCCACTGAGTGATGGAGCCACTTGGCGGAGCAACAGAGAGTGGTCGCGGCTAATTGAATTGGCCTGCGAAATGTTCCCTCCAGCGGTCCATCCGCCTTTTTCTGTTGGTAATCAACGACACATCTACTTCCGCGATGAGTTCACTCACGCTGGGCATTCGGGGTCCCGTGGAGCGTATAAGCTGGAACAATTTGCGGGTTTTGCCAACTGCTTTGGCTGCTTCCATCTCGCCTTCCCACTCTTATCACCATGATTCTCGGTCCATTTTGAGACTGGTCTTCAACCGGTGACGAATTTGCCTGCGCTGTTCATCATATCTTCCCCCCAGAGGTAAAGAACGCTGTTGGTCAATTAATTTGGCTGTAGCAGCAGATATCCAGTTGGAACCTGTTCGCTTGGATGTTCCCTATAAAGAAGTAAGCAGAAACAAACTGGGATCAGCTGCCTACACTTCAATTTCAAAACAGTTTTAATCAAGTTTCGTGAACAAATAGAACGATTTCATCACGCCAGTTTTTTCGGTTTTCACGTGCATCATAACAGCCTTTCATCGCCGCTCTACTTGACAGCATACGAAAGTAATCAAACACCCAAAGAAGACGCCTACAACAAGACCGCCACTGAAGACTATTCTGATCCCAATAT